>JACXGJ010014674.1:0-14490 GCA_016801105.1 Esox niger
GAGACAGGGAGGGTAGAGACTGAGACAGGGAGGGTAGAAACTGAGACAAGGAGGGTAGAAACTGAGACAGGGAGGGTAGAGACAGAGACAGGGAGGGTAGAAACTGAGACAAGGAGGGTAGAAACTGAGACAGGGAGGGTAGAGACAGACAGGGAGGGTAGAGACTGAGACAGGGAGGGTAGAGACTGAGAGGGGGAAAGACAAAGTGAGACAGACAGCATGCATAGTGGAATTAGGACATTATCCAATAATTATGACAATCCAAAAAGATGACATTTAATTTTACAACCACCTGAAGGAAAGCGATTGCCAACCTTCCATGACAAAGCTCTCATCTATAGAGAGATTAACCTGGACTCCAGCCAGCTGGTCTTAGAGCTCTGTTCACAAACACAAAGACACCAGAGAGCCCCAGGCCAGCAACATAATCATACCCAACCAGAGTAAGAGAAAACACAAACACTATTATTCTAATAAATATAATAGAATTAACCAAACAGTACAGCATGGAACGCTACCTTGCCTAAAAAGGTGACAAGTTTATAACAAACTCATTTGGAAAATAGAGTCCAATGGAAGGGAAGGTCAAACATGACTGGGTCAGTAACATGACAATTTTTTGTAATTCCAGGAATCTAGAAGGACTGTACTGTAGCAAGGATTAACTAGCTGAACTGGAAAGACAAATACACTTACTGGACAATGAGAGCATTTTTATGCAAATATATATATATCATTTTTATATTAAACTATTTAAATACAATCAGATTCTATACAACCAAAATGGTTCAGTGATGAACCTCACAAATGACTAGCAAGACAAATGCATTAAATTCACAAAGTGAAGTCAATAACAGGGATGTACTTTAGTTCCCAAGAACATTAATTACAGATTACATCAGTTTTATGACACTTTATGAAAGCAGATGTCAGGCAATGCATACTCATGCATATCTTTACTCATGCAAATCTTTCTGGAGAAGTGTAATCTCCCCTACTTGAAACAAGAGTACACCGATTTCCTGAATAACAAAGGTAGTTCTGAATCTCTGAAACTGGCCTTTGTTATCAATTCATTTATCTTTGACTATGCAACACAAGGAATAGGTTAAAGCATGCAAATCTTAAGTAGGTTGGGGATCAGCTCATCAGAATGTTCAATTTAACTACTTGGCTGCTAATAGCTGCCCTGTCAAGTTTCAGCAAGCTGATACCCCAGATATCAACCGGCTGGCTTGATGATACCCCAGATATCAACCGGCTGGCTTGATGATACCCCAGGTATCAACCCGGCTGGCTTGATAATACCCCAGATATCAACCGGCTGGCTTGATGATACCCCAGATATCAACCGGCTGGCTTGATGATACCCCAGATATCAACCCGGCTGGCTTGATAATACCCCAGGCATCATCCGGCTGGCTTGATGATACCCCAGGCATCATCCGTCTGGCTTGATAATACCCCAGGCACTTCACAAAGAGGCCTATGCTGGCTGCAACAAGGATATCAGTCACGCTTCCTGGTTGAGTGAACAGTATGATGAAACAAATGTGCTTTAAAAGACATCTCAAACCATGGGTAAAAGTAATATTAATATAAAAATACCAGGCCCACTATGTCCGCTTCACATTTCTTTCGAAAATCAAGCAAACTAACCGTTTATCTGGTTTATGGCATATTTCAACCAGTCAAAACGCCCTCCACAGATTCTTGAAAGGCAAAATGGGAGGAACAACTTGTCTCTGAAATAGCTATGTCAGATTAAGAGTATAGCTTGGAATACATTTATACATGCTCAATCAACTAGACATTCTCACTCTACACCACTCGACATGAGATTAAGCACCATATATTCCCTTCACCTGTGTGACAAGTGTCAAGCCCAGCCAGGACACACTACAGTCATCTATATTTTTTTATAATATTATTTTAGATTAATATTATTTTATTAATATTATTTTGTCCTACTTCAATGTATGTCTTGCTGTGTGTAAAATAAAAAGGCGTAAACCTGATTTATGTATAGTTCCCTCTCTTCAGAGAAGTAAGATAAAGGCTCTATTTTGGGCTGGTAGTGTCAAACACATGTTCCATTGCAATTTCAAACAGTTGCGCTAGGATTGGTAATTTATATTTTTAAGTATCTCCTCAAACCATTATGAAAAGTGCTAATTTCAGGCAGTGCTGGCAGGGATATTTGACACCAATCAGAAGCTGGTTTTCGCAGTTAGTTATGGCATTCATTTTGACAGCAGAAAAGCAGCTTATCCAAGCGTGACACACTGCCCATACGCGCATGGAACCAGAGTAATGTGCTTTTGGTGCCTGAAAACTTTGCATTTAGAAAGATCAACAACAAAATGAATTTTTCACAGTTTGTTTCATTTGATTCCAACCAAAAATAACCTCCACTCTTCTTGAGGCAGTTTTCCTGATTGCCCAATACGATCACCAAGTAGCTTTGTCCAGACTGTCGATAAAGGGTTTGGCTCTTGAGACTGCTTGGAAATACCTCTTAATCAACAAAGCATTATTAGAAGAACAAGTTTGAAAAGAGAAAAAGAATTAGCTGATATTCTCTTTTCTGTACATATTTATTATTGCATATATGGATCTCCCTCCATGATGTACGCCAGCGGTAAGAAACTAGATTCAGTCAAGGGCTGGTTTTGAGTGGTTTGTCAGTGGATTGCAAGAGATTGCATAAGTTAATTTTTATTCTTAGGACCATCAGAAAATATTTTATATATATATATATATATATATATATATATATATATATATATATATATATATATATATATATATATATATATATATATATATATATATATATATATATACATATATATATATTTTTTTTAATGTTATTTTATACAGCTCAAAGCCACCATGTAAAAACAATGACATGGTCACGTACCAGGGAGAGCCAACCTGTTTGTTGAACTTCCCGGCCCTCACCGGTGTCCCTGATCACCATCACAATTTTAGTTCCTCTATCCCTCAAGTACTTGCTGGTCACAGTTTGTATCATTGCGTCTTGTTCCTGCCTCTTGTCCTGTTACTTTGAGTTACTTTAATTAAGTCTGGTGTTTTCCCTATAGCTGTGTTCCTACCTCCCTCCTTCAGTCGTGACAGAGATGTAATCAACAAACTACGTTTACTTTTTGAGTTGTCTGTCAAAAGTTGCTGCAGGCTGATTTGTAACAGTGTATCAATTTGAAGGAAGTACGGTTTGAAACTACCAAAACATGTAGAGGAAAGTTAAAAACCTGTAGGAGGAGGCTCATAAGGGTTATGGGTTCCTGACAGTTATCTTCCTTCAGTGGATTCATAACACTTGGTAGCTTAATCTGTTTAGAAGTTAGACCTACATTTTTAGGCAGAAAATCAAAAAACGCTTTAATACAACTGTATATTGCAGCTACTGGAGTGTTGTTACAAAATACTTGGTCAAAACTACTACAAGAATCAACAGACAACAGAGACAGTTGGCATGCTACATTACTCTATACATGATGAAAATAAGAAAAAACCTCAGAGAGTTTAGCGACTGAATCTGTTAAACAGACTTGTTCAACATAATACCACAGTATGCAAACACAAGCAGGAAGATTTCTAATCCGCTGCCATGACAAAAGCGCAACCAGATTTGCCAAAATCAACACCCAAAATACCAGTAGAACGTTTAAAATGCCTATATCCTTTTTAAGCTTTTGTGTTGGTGAGATTTACTTCTGATTGTTTTGTTACTTTCCATTTTTGTTATTATTGATGTTAGTCCTTACTCTTTTATCTGTTCATAAATAAATGTTTCTGATGCCAATGAATCCTTTCATATTGGACCGATGAGTGGAAACCTACCAGAAGGGTTGTAGCTTGGATCCCTCTGGAGGCTTCGCCTGCTCTAGAGCTCTCCTCACCACCTCCTCATTCTCCTCAGGGTAAGAGGAGCAGGTAGAGTACACCACTGTCTGCACTTTGGGGACTGGACACACACCCACACACACACACACACACACAGTTCACATATTTAACATAACCCAACTGGACATATCAATGACGTATACAAGCAAAATATATTCAACATGTTTGACATGCAAATTAAACAGAAGTCATAAAGCGTATGCCTGCATGGTAGTAAATGAATGCATTTTCAAATGAAACAGAGTATTACATGCCTTATTTCACATTCTGTGGCACCTTCCTCAATCAAACCATCCTCACAAAAGGACTTTGAAGCTGAGAGGTTTGAATAAATGTTACTTTATTCAAACAGTCCTCTAGTTGGAACAATTTAATGTTATTTAACTGTTGTTCCCGGAGCTGTAGTGCACAAGCCGTTGACTCCACACAGCCATTTGTTTAGCTGCTTTGATAATTTACTTTTATGCTAATTACAGCTCATTTGAACGACTAACATTTAAGATCAAGCTGACAAAACAATTACGTGTAGCCGCACAGTAGTCTACTTCACTGCCTTGCAGTACATCTGCACCATTGCCGCCAATTGTTTGAATCCCGATTGCAGCATACCAACAATGCCAGGGGGTCCAGTAGAGGGCACTCCAAAACATCTCACCGCTTCTCGGGGTGGATGTCACCCTTCAGCGACTTCTCGGGGTAGGATGGCCACCTGTGAGCTTAATCTTTGTTGTTCATCGGGGAGTGTGTTCTCCGGCGTCTGTGTACTGACTAAACACTTCCTGGCTGATCGAGCAGTGTGATAAGAAGCAGAATGGCAAGCAGTGTAATAAGAAACCAAGGGGCAGAAAACATGGGAGGAACTGAGTAAAAGAATGTTTAATAAAAAAAAACTACTTTACTCCAACAAAAAAAGAGGTAAAAAAGAGATACACAGACCAGCATTTACAACGTTTCTAAATCATTTCTGTCAGTGTTGATGCATCCCCCACCACAGCGCTTGGGGAGGAAAGGATGCAGGGGGCTGGATGCCTGAGGGCTGAGGGGGGATGTCTATTGACTGAGCGCCGTGCCAGTGGGTGGGTCAATAGCCACCTGTCGTTCATTAACGGTCCGTTAGAGAGGATCTGCAGCCGCCGGCAAAACTATTTCAGCCCGATCGATAACCGTGTGATTAGAGAAGCCGGGTTTCCATTTCACATACAGTTACATGATTCACAGCAGGCATACCAGCACAAATCATCATTCATTTCTTTCATTTCTTGCTTTGCCCTTATATTTTGCCACGCACTGAAGTGTTCTTACAATTTATTTTCAGTCTGAAATAAATATCCCGCTAGGTAAGCTTGATTGAGCATTATAGGCACTATGTCCTGGCACTTCCTGTGATCTTCGATTCTTAAAACTACTAACTACTATTGTGTGGCTTGTGAGTATTATGGTCTGTTTCTGAGTCTCAGCTTGTCATAGCTCAGAACATTCAGACTCTACACATGTTTGTGTGAGAAGAATCCCCAGAAACCTTGCTCAGCACCTGTTAATGGCACTGACTAATGGTTGGTTTCTAGGGATGCAGAACTAGACAAAGGAAGAAATGAGAAGTCGGTTGCAAAAACACACAATGCTCATAAGGAGTTTCAACGACATGCCAGCGAGAGTAGAAGCAATAAGACCATCAAACTGTGTCACAGAAACAACACATTTTTGTAATGTTTGCTGTCTTTGTAACAGCTGGAACTCTGAGGAGGTGAAGAGTTCAGCAGCCCTGGGAGGTTTACAGTTGGCTACCAACACACCAATACTGACCTTACTGGAACAGGATACATTAGCATGTGTAATTAACACTTACTGCTTCGCAGAGGGAAACTCTGCACTAATTGCAGATGAGATAAGATCATTCCTGAAACAAAGGCTGCACACGCAATGTATATACGCGCACACACACACACACACATACACACACACACACACACTTACACTTCAGGGCGTGGATAATGTCCCTCTTCTGCTGGTCCACCAGTGTATCAAGCTTGGCCTGGGATATGGTGCCTTTGGCCAGGTCCTGGAGCAGGTTTGTGTCTGAAACAGGGGTGAGGGGTTGGTTTGGGATTAAATACACACACACGTATGAGGGCACACCAGTGTAATACTTTAAGGGGTGTGAGGCTGTACCTCCGTTTTCCCGGAGTAGAAACTCCACTGGGTTGCTGACTGCCGACACAGAACACTGAGGAGTGAGTAGGATGAGACGGACCTGCTGGAGCTTCGTGTGACACGGGTCCAAAGACAGAAAGGCTTCCGGGATCAGCTTCACATCTGACCGGGTAGACACACAGAAACAAACACACTCAGACACACACACAATCGGTACCTTTAGAAGAGAAACCCACCCACACTGTGACTCAACAACACACTCCCATGACAAATGGACCATGTCAGAAATAGATTTTTTTCTTAACGATTAAATGTTTTTTCCCCCTGTTCTCTGTTAAAATGTAAAAATCGATTTGAATTCACAATGCGGTCATTTTTCAACTAATATAATGTAGGCCTACAGTTTAAACTGGCCTGGTCCAGTTGGTATTTATTCCAGGTGCTTGACTGTCCATGTGCCTGCTGCTAGGCTGAGAGAGGAATCTTGAGAAGCTAAAAGACAGCTGCAGCCAACCATAGAAATATAATCCATACATGACGATACCCATACAAATCAGGACTGGCAGCCGGTAGCTAGTGTTCCCAACACTCCACTTTTCTACAGATGATGGAAACATGGTCGACACACACACATACATACTCTTGCAGGCCATGTTGGCGAGGATCTCCTGTAGCTCCTCCCTCTGGGCGGTTGGGCGGTCACCAACACAGACAAAGACTTTCGCTTGGCCGTAGCCGTGGGCGACTAGGGAGGCGGTGTGTGACACAGTGAGACCAGAGCAGCGGCCCACCATCAGGACATCCCCCTCCGAGGCCAACAGGGGGGGCACCACGCTTGGCCCCACGCTACATGACTTGTCCTAAAGCAGGGTGTGTGAGGGGGGGGCGGGTGTAAGCGAGAAGGAAAGGTTAGAGTCACAACTTAATAAAGAAAAAAAGCAGAGAGAGACATTGAGAGTGGGTAGAGAGTGGGCAAGAAAGATGGCGAATGAGACAGGAAGACTGAGAAAGGGACAGAACAGGGGTAGGGGAAAGAGAGAGTGGACAGTGTGAGAGTTAGCCCCAGCTTTATCAGATGACTACAAAAATATCCTTCAACCAGATGAGCCCCTGTCCAACCACAGACACAATGCTGAACATAACCCAACCCCACAGACCACAACAGACCTTCTGTAGTCAGTAGTCTCAGAACAGACGAAGGAAAGAGCTGAGTACGGAACGAGGGGGAGAGATGAAGAGCGAGAGGAAGTGATTAATTTAGCAGTGGTACTGAATGCTTAATTGAATTTGGCTCAGTAATCAGATTCCACTGCGCTTGTGTGGCATTGCGCTCAGAGTGGCAGGCAGTTTATTGGACTAGAAATTAAAGACAGAAGCGGAGAGCTCTGCAGCACACTCCCTAAAAAAGAAGGGCTTTATAGGGTGGCACAAATTGGTCATCTGTATTCACAATGGGTGGGGAAGCATTTGCATTGAAATGTTTAGTTGAATTTATGTACGCCAGCCGACGTACAGTACAGCCATTTCTCTTCTGAATAATTTTTTCCATTTTGTAGAAGGTTTGGCTCAGAAACAAGCCCTGGGCTACAGAAAATATCCTATAAACTGGTTAGGAAGGAACACTATGTAGGGAAAAGATGCCATTTTAAACAGTCTTGCTGAAACTAGTACCATCCTAAAAAATATAGATGCAATCTTTAACCTAAAATGGTTCTTCATTTGTCCTCATATGAGAACCCTTTGAAGAACCCTTTTTGTTCCATATAGAACCCATTCAGGACCATTTGAAATAGGACACTACAGTGCTTCTCAAAAGTATTCCCTCCTGAGGTATTTTCCACATCTTATTTTGTTATATAGTTTTTGCCTCTGATCAACAGAAAATAGTTCATAATGTCAAAGTGAATAATAATATCAGCAAATTCTTCTGAATTAAATACAATTACATAAAAAAACTGGAAAAATCATTAATTGTATTGTTTGCACCTGATTGGTGCTGGTGCTTTTGAAGAACTTTCTTCTGGATTTGTTTTGAATGTTCTTTCTTCCTTATGCTTTAGTCTTTGTTAGGAATTGTATTAATAAACCGTGAAACCTCCCAGAGACAGGTGTATTCAACCTGAAATCATGTGAAACACTTTATCTGCACACAGGTGGACCACAGGTGCGCCAATCAACTAATTACATGACTTCTAAAGACAACAGATTACACCACAAGAATCATTGTGCATTCAATAATTTTCTGTTATATATTTTTCATAATTTCTATTAATTAATTCTATTATATTTTTCATTAATTTAATTTGTCATTATGGATGAATTATATTAAATAATATTAAATCAATTTTAGATTCAATAAAATGCAAAAAGTCTAAACTAAGAGAAATGTTTATGAGAGAAATTGTACACGGAGTTCTACTGGAACAAAAAAGGTTGTTCCTAGAACTATAAGTCCCCTTTGGGGACAGCAGCAGAAGCCTTGGTTTTACCCTGTAACTGTAAGTTGGAAGATAGCTTTACTGCAGTACCTGTATGATGAGTTGGTAGTTGCTGAGCAGCTTGGTGCGGTACAGGTCAGCTTTGACCTGGGGGGGAAACACCAACGTATCTGCACAGTGGTGGTCCTGGCAGAAGGACATCCCTCCCAACTGTTCCACACAATTCACCTGGGAGAATCCCTCTTGCTTCAGGACTGTGCACACCTCATCAAGGCTGTCGGGGGGATGACATGGACTGTGTTTAAAAGTGTGTATCTTTTATCTCCCAAATTTCATAATGTCCCATCTGTGATATAATGGGAGTTTTCCTAACCAGTCCCATATTCAGATTCCATCCTGCCGCGTCTGCTTTTATCTTTTCTCTCCATGTCTTAATCACAACTTAGAAAAATCTGAATCAAAGTTAGAAACAGACTGAATCGAAGGAGATACAATGTCAGTTTAATTCTCTATTTCATGGTCTTTGTTGCCACGCTTTCTAATGTTCATGTATTCTGTAATTAATACACTAGAAATATAAAATAATCAAAAAATCATACTGAACATTACAAAGGAACACAATAAATGGAATGTTAAAAACAAATAGCCTAAATCTAAGTTGACCTTCAAGATAATCAGTAACTTTCTAAGATTACTGATTATCAATGTACCTCCTACTGTAGCACTTGTCTTACAGTCAGGAGTTTCTCAACCAGGTTTATTGCATTAGTTCATGTTGGCTTCATGTGGCCCTTGTCGTTAGTTCATGTTAACTTCATGTGGCCTCTGTCATTAGCTCATGTTAACTTCATGTGGCCTCTGTCATTAGCGGATGTTGGCTTCATGTGGCCTCTGTCATTGGTTCATGTTGCCTTCATGTGGCCTCTGTCATTAGCTCATGTTAACTTCATGTGGCCTCTGTCATTAGCGGATGTTGGCTTCATGTGGCCTCTGTCATTGGTTCATGTTGGCTTTATGTGGCCCCTGTCATTAGCTCATGTTAACTTCATGTGGCCCCTGTCATTAGTTCATGTTGGCTTAATGTGGCCCCTGTCATTAGCTCATGTTAACTTCATGTGGCCCCTGTCATTAGCTCATGTTGACTTCATGTGGCCCCTGTCATTAGCTCATGTTGACTTCATATGGCACCTGTCATTGGTTCATGTTGGCTTCATGTGGCCCCTGTCATTAGCTCATGTTGGCTTCATGTGGCCCCTGTCATTAGCTCATGTTTGGCTTCATGTGGCCTCTGTCATTGTGTGGTTGTACACTTAGGAACTGAATTGAACATCTGCATTGACCCAAACATCTGCATTGACTGCGCAGTCAATATTATACCATGTAAAACCTGTATATGGACTTCCAATCTTATTATCACTTCTAGTAATATGCTATAACCTGTATGTGTAGAATACCCCTTTGAGAGCCAACACACACACACACACACACACACACACACACCACTGGTGACCTCCAGTCCCAGGCCCTGGCTGTGGGGTATTGCTGATTGGATCTGTCCACTGCAGTAGGATTTACACTCCACTGAATCAGGCTGTCTGGAGCACAGCAGGATAAACACACACAGAGACGCACACACATAATCGCACACACACAGACACACACACACACATACAAACACACACACACAGACACGCAAATAAACAAACACACTTTATGTCACTCCGTTTCTTTCTTTCTTTCCATCTTTTTTATCTCTATCTTACACACGTGCACGCAGATAAACACACACAAACACATACAAACACACACATACACACACATACACCCACACACACGCACGCATGCGCGCACACACACCCCAACCGTTCTTTAATGGGATGTCGGCAGGGCACCTGGATCATAAACAATTGGTCAATACCCACTACCTGTGTGCATGCAGATGTGTGTCTGTTAGTGTGTGTGTGTGTGTGTGTGTGTGTGTGGTTGTGTGTGTGTGTGTGTGTGTGTGTGAATGCATGCAGATGTGTTGGTGTGTGTGTGTGTGTGTGTGAATGCATGCAGATGTGTGTGTGTGTGTGTGTGTGTGTGAATGCATGCAGATGTGTTGGTGTGTGTGTGTGTGTGTGTGTGTGTGTGTGTGTGTGTGTGTGTGTGTGTGTGTGTGTGTGTGTGTGTGTGTGTGCGTGAATGCATGCAGATGTGTTGGTGTGTGTGTGTGTGTCCAGTGAGCGGACCTGCTCTTGAAGGTGTTGACCCATGCGTAGGAGTGCAGCCTCTGGGCTCGGTCCTGTTTGTTCCTCACAGCCTCAGGGAGGATGCAGTCGATGGTTTGGAGGTTACGTTTGATCCTGCAGCGAGCCAGTGCAGCTGCCAGCTTGGTCTTAAACCTGCATCACATACAGGAAGGAACGCAGAATACAAGAGAGGAGTTACTCCTCACATACTAGAACAGTCCAACAGACCAGATGGTGTACACCAGTGTTTCCCAAACCTGCTCCTGGAGGCACACTGCCCTGCATGTTTTAGATCTCTCCCTGCTCTATCACACCAGTGTGCCTCCAGGAGCAGGGTTGGGAAACACTGGTGTACACAACCTAGTTCTAACCAAGGAATGAAGTGTCCATGATCTGAACGATATAGTTTCCGAGCATCTTATGTAGACACCAGGAGTTCACAGTAATCAACCTGTCAAATCAGTGTGATCGACTACTGATAACGTGGACTCCAATTTGAGCAAATCAGAGGACAGTGCAGTGATGTTGTGTGGTGAGCCATTCAGCTAGCTGGTTGCCCAAACGGACAGTTTCAGCTCTGTTTCAGGCTATGACACATCAGGTTGTACACGCCTGACCTCACTCAAGAGAAAGTTGAAAACGTACTTGAAGGCCTCTGCCCTCTCAGCCTGTGCTTTGCCCGAATCAGTGATTATAGACATGGCAGGAAGACATTCTTTAATATTGTGCTAGAAAAAGGAGAATCCAGCTAATTGGTTAAGGTATCTCCAGGGCAGACAGCACATTCCTCTGTGATATACTGTTGGCTGTTGACTTGTGATGTGGCAGAGTATCTGTGGGTGGCCTTGTCATCTCCCCTTAACAAATGTTGATGACAACGGTAAAGCCACACTGTTACTGTGCAAAGTCTCAAATGTGTGTGTGATGAATCTGACTTACCAGTCTTCAGTCAGCTGTTCTACAATTATTATTATATCTGAACCAGGCATAACACATACAACCTCTCACTCACCCGAGCAGACAGAGCTCCACTTCCCTGACTTCCTGTAAAAGCTCCTCCCCCTGGTGTTCTCGAGGGAGGAACTTCCTGTCCTGGAAGTCATAGAGCATCACCGCCACCAAACTCATCTGGTCATCAGGCTGGAGAGAGAACACGGCATAGAGTTAGAACACATAGAGTAGATCATCCCTGTGCTTCGTTTCTGGCTGTTGTTCAGGCGTCGCACGCATGCATGGGCAATTCTGAGCCTGTTAAAACCAAGCCCTCCGCTATTTAAACTGTCTTGCAAGGAGTGTTAAGTTAGCTTAATATCAGCGCTAGCATGCGCTCAGATGAGCAGAGTGGCAATATTTGTCAGTTTCCCTTTTGTTCATTCATTAACAGCAGCCCATCACCCACAGGACTACGCCATCGCCAACAAAACTGTCTCACCGTGTTCATGTGGTTCAAGATAAGGATGAAAATGAAGATGAGGATGAACCACAACTGTTGCAAACCAAATGGTAGACTAGTTGCATGGAAAGATACCCTCTGCATGAGGAGAAAGGTGATTACGTCGGTTGAGTCACAGGCTTGTGTTAGCCCACACCATCCCAACACTTACAGAATGGGAGACAACTCAGTGGGTTTCTACAACCATCTAATCTTAGGTATTTAGGTTATTATAGCATAGGGTTTTGCATAGACAACAAAAAGCCATACGAGGGGAGGGAGCATATTTCGACAGATAGAGAGCTTGGGCCGGAGAGGAGGCTGAGAGCAAGTTAAGCTTTCCTGTAACTGGACCTGCTGGGAGCATAATGTTGTTGGTGCCAGCACATCTCAGGATCAAGTAATACAGAGGAGAGAAATTATACCTACAAATGGAATTTAGAATGGTAATACGCATAGAAGAAGTGTGATTTATTAGACGATCCCATGAGCGTCAAATACACACTGTTTGTACAACCAACTGATACATTTTTTGTTAAAAAACAGTCCTTATTAACCAAACACTCTCTGGGGAATCTACAGTGGTGTACAAAGAAACACAATGGTGCAATCAAATGAGCTAAAAATGTTCTTTTCGCCCTGAGAATCGGAATAGAGGTATTCGTTTGTAGTGCTGAGGGGATTGGTCAACAAAACCTTTGACTGTTGGTTGACGACTGCCTTTTAGAGGAAACACTGGAGCAGCCAATCACAAATAAGAAACAGAAAAGTAATGTGTACAACAATCAAAGGCCAGAAGGTGAACAGTGGACTCAAAAGTCCACTGCCTGAATAGTCGGCCAGAGAGAGAGAACAGAATGGAAACACAGTAACGCTTCAACTGGCACACCTGACTACAAGACAGGGAATACAGAGAACACATCAAGAGAATAAAAGTAATTGACACAGTTCAACAATCAACATTCTTCATCATGAAACCCCAGAGGAAGAGGATCACTCTGTACTGGCACAGACACTGACGACCTGTAGATACGCCACACAGGAGCCCCTTAGAGATATCATATCACTTTCATCCATAATAACATGAAGGGAACAGTGGCGGCAGTTTGATGAATTTATTGGTTAAGCTAAGTGATTTACAGAGCCACCCGGACGTCCTCACACACAAGTGGGGTGGAGCAGCTTTGGGATGTCCTGCCATGACCTGGCTTCTACTTCTTAATTAAACACAGCAGGAAAACCCACTCCTCCCTCCCTCGATCTCCCTTGAATACTTTCACACTTCATCGCCCCCTCCCTCTCTCTCTCTCCCACCAGCTTCTAATCACCCACTTTTCTTCTCCCTCTTGCACCATCACCCTCCATCATTATCCCTCCTTCTCTCTGCCTCTATTTTTCCGTATCTCACTCTCTCAATTCTTCTCTCTTCCTCTCACTCTTTCACCCCTTCTTTCTCCCTCAGGACATCAGGGACACGGATCACATTACTGCCAGATGGTGTTGCTCAGCAGCAACAGACTGCTATGGCATTGCTGCAAGGCTAATGGGCCGCGACACTAAGCTAGGCTAATGCTAACAGCTAGAATAAAGAATAAGCGCACAGCACATTATTCACTCAAGGGCTTTTAGTACAATTTTGGAAAGGTCGATATTTGACGGTCCTCCCTCTCCACCCCTTTCTGCCTCCCCTCCTCGCTCTCTCCCACACTCCCCCTCTCCATCCCTCACCTCTCCCTCGCCCTTATCCAAGGTTGAACCCAAGGGGACAAGAGGAGAAATTCCGTTGGCTGTCTTGCACTGATTGACCACAGCACCCCCTGTGGTGGGACTGTCCTGGGATAGCCAACACACCTGTTGCCTTTTTTAGCACCTCTGACCCTAGGCCTTAACACTTGACACAGACCACTTAACACTGGACACCGGGCAGCTGAACACTGGCTGAGATGGATATGCTGGGTACAGTTCAGCTGAAATAGGTGAGGTCTACAAATCCAAAGCTGCTATGCATGATAAGGAGAATTTGAGATCCTGGACAGTTTAGGCCCAGTGTGTTCTGTACACCACATTTACTTTATCTCCCTGGCCTCTGCATCACTTCATTCTTTTTTCAGGCTCACTGAGATATAAGCTACATTCCTCTTTCCAATGCAATCAAATTCTCTCCAGGCTTTAGTCCTCCAACCAGGTTTATCTATTTCCATCTCTCAATCCTTTTTCCTTCACTATCCCCTCTCTTCCCTCCTTGTTCCCCTCTTCCTTCTCTCACCTCCCCCCCCCGAAACCTTTCAACTCCTTCTCCCCCCCC
>JACXGJ010014675.1:0-14492 GCA_016801105.1 Esox niger
CTGAAGCAAGGAGTCTGGAGAAAAGCAGAGTTCTGAAGCAAGGAGTCTGGAGAAAAGCAGAGTTCTGAAGCAAGGAGTCTGGAGAAAAGCAGAGTTCTGAAGCAAGGAGTCTGGAGAAAAGCAGAGTTCTGAAGCAAGGAGTCTGGAGAAAAGCAGAGTTCTGAAGCAAGGAGTCTGGAGAAAAGCAGAGTTCTGAAGCGCGAGAGGTCTGGAGGGAGGCGGTGGGGGGCAGAGAGAAAGAGGAGCGGGAAGTGTGTTAAAGTGATCAGGGCTTCAGGGACTCACCAGAGGAATGGCCCTAGGCCACAAAGAAATTATACTGCCACTAGCCAACTGGACACACACACAAAGATTTGGGTTATGGTTTCACACAAACACGCACACACACTATCAGCATTCTGGATCATCTAACCAAAGTGTTTGACTCTGTCATTATTGACTGGTTTCCAATTCAGGCTGCTCTTTGGGGTTGGTGTTATGGCTAGAGTTTCATGCTAAAGTATGCTGAATTATCGGTGGGTTAGGGAATGTTCTCTTGTCCAATTGTGGCTTCCGATGAACACACGTCTTCCAGAGTAGAGTCAGTAATATTACACGCACACACCCACATTGAGTCTGTCTTAACTGGTCTGTTGTGTGTATTTCAGGATACTGGGATCCCAGACTCCTTCCCTGTCTACCACTATAACGGCCTGAAGCAATCCAACCACAATGAGAGAGTAAGACACACCTTTAACATTCTGACAGTTACACCAGGAGTATTCTCATCAGGTGTGTGTATGTACACTGACTGTGTGTATGTTTCAGGTGGAGTATGTGCAGGGTACAGCTCTGATCCTGGGCTTCGAGGACCCCATGGTGAGGACAGACGACACGCCAGTGAAGCGATGCCTCCAGACCAAGTGGCCCTACATAGAGCTGCTGTGGACAACTGACCGCTCTCCTTCACTCAACTAGCTCAGTGCTGATCTGTACAGGCCCGGAGGCCCCAAACACTGACACACCCCAAACAGACATACTGACACACCCCCAAACAGACATACTGACACACCCCCAAACAGACATACTGACACACCCCCAAACAGACATACTGACACACCCCCAAACAGACATACTGACACACATACACACCTTTGTTTACTGTTCAGGTTGTTGTTTGCCATGGTTAAATTAAATCACAGAATGTTCTTGGTTTGTTGTAAAAAGCTGAACAACGTATAGATGACATGTTTTTGTTTTATACTCTGGGATTCATTCACCTAACGACAAGTACATATAAAGGAGACCGCTGACTCTGTTGGATCTGTACCTGAGTAACTGGATCTATGCTCCAACACCCAGCTGTCTGACTGTTCAAGAAACAACCAAAGCCTTCCGAATACCCAGAAATACCCACATGTATGTACTCATAGTCTAACTGCAGGGGAGTTAGTTTGACCTCTTAATGTTGAGGGAGGGTATCTCCGACCCAGATTAGGTTTACTGCTTTTCTATCTCCTTTAAAAAAAAAGTTCAGAAGCAGCCAGAATTTGTGGCTGGGAAACTACCACCAACTGTTGTCACAGGTGATACAGTAAAAGGTAACACACCTCTGTTAACAGGTGTTTGCAGTAAAAGGTAACACACCTCTGTTAACAGGTGTTTACAGTAAAAGGTAACACACCGGTGTTAACAGCATAAAGGGACCAATCGCAGCAGAGATATGGAGTCAGTTCTCCTGTTTAGTGGTTTGACCTGAAAGTAGAACCCTCAGCTGGTTTTGCATGTGAAGTTACTTCTATCTTCACATAAACACAAAGTGACAGTTCTAATGTATTTATTACCAGACTCCAAATGAATAAACAGTTTTCTTCACTTATTTTGTGTGTTCGGTTCAATGTTGCAACAGGCATTGATGGTGTCTGTCAACTGAATGATGAACGAGTCTGCTTGCAACATTTTCTCACGTGGTAATCTTTTTTTTTTTTAACTACTCAGTTAGTCACAATTTATCCATCATTAATTATGGATTTGATGCTCTCAAAAACAATCGGCATTTACAGTGCCTTTGAAAGGCATTTAGAACACTTTGCATTTTAATTGAAACTTGATAAAATGTATTATTCAATCTACACACACAATTATGACAATCTTTTTTTATTTGTGCAAGTTCATTGAAAATGAAATATCTGTACATAAGCATTCTGAACCTTTGCCGTGACACTCCAAATTGAGCTCCAATGCATCCGTTGTCATTTGATCATCCTTAAGATGTGTCTGGAACTTGATTGGAGTCCAACTGTGGCAAATTAATTTGATTGGACATGATTTGGAAAGGCACATCTGTCTTTATAAGGTATATAAGTTGTTTCCATGGAACTTTCCATAGAACTCAGAGATAGAGTTGGGTTGAGGCTTACATCAGGGGAGGTAAAAATTGTTATAGCAGTTCCCAGGAGAACAATGGGCTCCGTCATTGATGAAACTAGAACCATCAAGACTCGTAAAGCTGGCCAAATAGTAGCCGGGTGAGAAGAGCCTCGGTCAGGGAACTCGCCAAGAACGGAATGGCCGTTCTAATAGCTTCAGATTTTCTTTACAGTTATTGCGGGGATATCCTGCTAGCAGTACAACCATCTCTGCCACTCCATCAATCTAGCCATTATTTTAGAGTTGCTGGAGTAAAAGGCATATGACATAATGGACTGACAGAATCTGGATAAATATTCTATTTATACTATACTATTAGGGCTGAATGCCAACCACTATGTCTCGGGAAAACAATATACTGTACTCCTCATGACATGGCTTTTTCCATCCTTGTGGTGAAGTATTGTATGGTGGTGTGTGCATTACGCTATGGGGTTGATACTCAGCTTCAGGGACTGAAAGACTGGTCACGACTAGTGGCGCAGACTAGAATCCCAATGAACATCTATAGGTTGACCTACAGACTGCAGTTCACTGACGCTCTCTAACTAATCAGACATTTTGAGACGATATGCAAGGAAGAATGCGAGAAATGGCCTAAATGTATGTTTACAAGTCTGGAAGAGGTGTACCCAAGAATAATCTGGCACTTCTACAATAATAATAATCTCAATGAGAGGTCTTCATAAACATTTCTTATGTGCATGGGAAATTTCTGCTTTTATGATAAATCGATGGGCAAAGTATTTTTTATTGTCAAGTGCACAAAATTTCATTCAGAGCAGTGAAATTCTTATGACATGGCATGCAACATCTATGAAGTAAACAATAAGCAAAATATAAAACAATATAATGTTTTATAAACATATTTTATAGAAAAGAAACATACATACCAATGTAAACTAGCTGCAATTCCAAAGAGTGTAGAAAAGGGTTATATGGACAATTAGAAATATAAGTGTAATAGTGCCTATGAATAGTACATTAAAATATGCTAATGTGCATTTAATGTGTGTAGAAAGTCATCAGAGCATTTGAAGTGATTATGTGATCAGTATATCTGAATATGCTTACATAGGTTTACAGAGGCCCATTATCAGCAGCCATCAGTTCTGGGTTCCAATGGCACATTATGTTTGCTAATCCAGGTTTTTTATTTTAAAAGGTTAACTGATCATTTGAAAATCCTTTAGCACTGCTGAATCATGGTATACAATTGTGTTAGCACAGCTGAAAAGCTGATTAAGGAAGCTATAAAACAGTCCTTTAGACAAGTTGAGTATCTGGAGCATCAGCAATTTTGGGTTCGATTACAGGCTCAAAAGGGTCAGAAACAAAGAACTTCTGTAACCAGATTGTCTATTCTTGTTCTGAGAAATGAAAGCTATTCCATGTGAGAAATTGCCAAGAATCTAAAGATGTCAATCAACGCTTTCTACTACACCCTTCACAGAACTGCACAAACTGACTCTAACCAGAATAGAAAGAGGAGTGGGAGGCCCTGGTGCACAATTAACCACGAGGACAAATGCATCAGTGTCGAGTCTGAGAAACAGATGCTTCACAGGTCCTCAATTGGCAGATTCATTAAATAGTACCCGTAAGACACCAGTCTCAATGTCAATAGTGAAGAGGTGTCAAGCATCTCCTGGATGCTGGCATTCTTGGCAGAGTTGCAAAGAAAAAGACATCTCAGACTGGCCAAAAAAAAAGATTATGATTGGCAAAAGAATAGGCACTGGACAGAGAGAGATTGGAAATAAGTGTTATGGACAGATCACAAAGAAGAACATTTGTGAGACAGGCCAAAAGAAAAGATGCTGTAGGCGTGCTTGGTTCCATCTGTCAAGCATGGTGGAGTCAATGTGATGGTCTGGTAGCTGGTAAAAGAGATCTTGAAGAAGGAAGTCGATCACTCTGTTTTGCAATGCCATGCCATACACTGTAGATGGTTTTTGGGCTAGTTCTAAACTGAACCACGGCCGCCGCATTTCACTATATTCATAAAAGTGGAGTAGGCTGTTGTCACTACTTAGTGGTGGCCTGTGATGGGAGAGAGGAACAACTATTATGTGTGTGTTTGCAAAAGTGAGTGAGTGGAAGACAGGGGAAAGCACGAGTTGCCTATAGCAGCAGCTGGAGTGCAGTGGCACAAAGTTTACTGCACTTGTGTACTGACTTGACTTAACATTGTTTGAGAACATTGCAAGAAGATGGCTAGCTAGTTTACCCTTTGTTTGGCATTGAGACATCAAATCAACAAATGTTGGTTGTGTTCAGATCAACTGACATTTAGATGTGGATGGTTTGGAAGTTTGAAACAATGAAAAATTGTAACAGTTGAAGCCTGCTCTAGATATGGATGAAAAGCTGGGTGAATAACAAAGTTATTCTCAAGTTCACAGTCTACACCCATAACATTATGCTTGAACTTAACCTAGCCCTAATCCTAAATCTGTCCTATAATGACTAAACCTGAAAGTAACCCCAATTCCAACACTAAGCTGAATTTTCCCTAAACTCAATCCAGAGCTGAATGTTACATTAGAGTAGCTGGACATGCAGGGACCTCCAAAATCATTAGCACCCTTGCAACAACATACATAATAAATTATATTGTGCACAAATATAATGTCAACGGAAACAACCCAAAAAATACATTTCAAATAATTACGTGTATTTGCTCCGAAATACGTGTTGAAATTGTTGACACCATCTCCTTGCAAGGAAAATTGCACAGAGCATTTTTCCTTTTCATAAGAAAAATGCTCAGGGCCATTGGAAAACAAATTTGAAGGGATCTTTGATCATTCCTCCATAAAGAATTATTTCCAGATCGTTCCATCTCCGCTTATGATGTGATTAATTACTACAGATGTTTACCTTACAAATTGGGTTCAGTCCACCTATGAATACAAACTTGAAGTTATACAGACTTAAACTTTACTGTTTAGGAAGCAGGTTTTTTCATGCATTTTACCATTTGATTATAGCACATGCACAGAGAAGTTTAGAGAAATTAGTGTTCTGGAAAATTTCAGAACCCTGAATATAACTAGCTAAAAGCAAATAAAAAGTAAAGCCTGTGAACTAAATAAGTAAGGCTAGCTATAACGATTATGCTATATTATATTAATTTATCGAACTAGCAAATTGATTTGCAGAAACATGGAATATGGTATCTCAATAGCTGACCTATAAAAATAGCTAATTATGTGTAGCCTAAATCCTCTTTAACTCTCAGTAGGTTTGTCAAAGCTGCTTTTGGAGATATTTTGGAGACAAAGCTTTTTCACAAACTTGCATAGTACTGAAATCTTTTTACAACACATACAAAAATAAACTCTATTTAATATTGTCTTAGTGATTGCACCATATGTCTTATTGAAAAGTTTGTGAATATATTTTATCTTTCTACTGAATTGGAAGGACCAATTTGATGTTGTATTGTTAATTGTTAATTTATTTGGAAGTCCATTAACTGATGCTATAGTGACAGCAATGGTTTCTAGGGTACGACACTTAACAACAAAGACATAACGGTTTACAGTAGACTTTGCATACATAAGAATACCTGTCTAAAGAAATCATAACACAGGCAGAGAGGAAATCAAGAAAGTGGTAGATTGAGACAGAGAAAGAGGTTTGGACAGAAAGATGGGACCAGTGAGATGGGTGGAAACTGATGGGGGACCAGTAGGAGGATACGTTTCTGTGAATAACCCAGTAGTCTTTATAGGAGGACAGAGGGTTAAGGAGAATCGTTTGAATTCTCCATCTGGAGGTCAAGGTTTCTCACCGGGATTCCTAATCACTATGCAGCCTCTGATTTTGTAAAACACCCACTCAGACCCAAGCACATACACACTCAGACATACACACAACTCCAAGTGGTTTAAATTACTTGTCAAACAATGTTAAATGGATTTACATTAACACAGAAACACACACACACACACACACACACACACACACACATTTCAAGTTATTTTGGTCCACATAAATTATTAAGGATATCACATATCACAGATGTTGGAGGGCTGCATCTTTATGATTTAAGTGTGGTTGTGTGTTATGTTGGGTTTTTACATAGAGCGTGATGGTAAGGAGACGCTGTTCCCATAGTGTGCATTGCAGCAGAGTATGGAAATTATTCCCACCGGGCACCAGCGTTCTGGATACCTGTTTGGTGGCAAAAACAGGGAGCCAAATCAACAGTGAGTTGCAGTACTATATGGGTACTACAATACCGACGGATGGCCATACAGCTGCACAGAATTAAGAGGGTAAAATCTTTGACTGGGGAACTACTCTTATTGCTCAAGGATATTAATGACAGATTCCATCAGTTTTAACAATCCTTCTAAATGTCTAAAGCAGACCTTTGTTATTTAAAAATCCAGGATCCTTTAGAGTTTAATCTCCCTACCTGAACCTACACAATTTAAATTGTTCTTATGAATGTCGTGATATCTCTGATAAAATTACAAAAAACTATTCAAACCAAAACAAAAATTCAAGGCATCCAATTTAAATTGTTTCCCCTGTAAATTAAACTGGATGACCTTTTTTGCTCTGTAACGGTCCCAGCCGGATGGGATCATTCCGCTTGGTGTTTTCTGCGTGTCCTTGACTTGTCATGTCCTTGTTTGGAGTAACCATTACTGTGTTCCATAGTTAATCGGTATATTCATTTCACCAGTGTTTAGCCCCTACCTGTTTCTGATCTCCTTTTTCTGGGTATTTAGTTCAGCCATTTTCTCCTTGTCCTGGTCGGTCATTGTTGTATTGTGGCGTTCCATGTCTCGGTGTGTTCAGTTTGTCCTGTATTTTCTAGCGCACGGCGCTCTGTTTTTTCCCCCGTTTTGTTTAATTAAGATCGCCTTCACTTGCCTCGGTATCCCCTTGGAACGTGACATGCTCTGCTTGTATAAATGTTTGCGTGAACTCATTACGAGGGGGAATTGCCACCTACACTGGATGACACAGTATTACCAGTATTATTATTCATAAAAAGTAAAGGGTTCCAAAAGAGGTTGGGTCATATAAATTGTTATTACTCCTCAATACGTCTGAAGAGACTGGCCAACAGGCACATCGGTTGGTAAAATTAACTTCAGGTGTATCTGCCCAAAATTCTCTCAAAAAAAGTCCCCACTAAAATGTTTTACAATAAATTTGTGACAATTCTGTGCCACATTCATCAGTTTCAGAATTGGTCATTGTGACCATTTCAGCATACTTTTGGCTTATGAGAGTGCTTCACAAATAAAACCAATGGAGCAAATCCTCCAGGTATACCATTTTCACTCAGAAATAGCTTTAGATTTAAATAATGTAGCATACAGTAGCCTTCATGTTCAGTGCAGGCTTATATTCAGTTAAACATTTTTACATTAAACCTTGATCCATGGTATTGTACTTGATGTATATTACAGTGGCACACCGCATTTAAGGACACTAATAATATATGTAAAATACATCTATGGCAATGTTTGTTTACCAACTTAATATAAAGTTTAAAATAATGGCTAAGTGACCATGACAGGGTAAGGCATACTTGGCAGCATAGATCGATGCAGTTCAAGAAAAACGTAATTTGATTCACCAAATCATTCATTGGTATTCAGATACTGACTACTAAATCATATTTTCTGGTCGCTAGCGCTAGACATGCAGTAGCTTCTATTATGTTGGGAGTTATCCTGTCAATCTAGATAAGCAGGTACCATTTGGTTACTAGCTATCTAGAAAGTAGAATAACTTATTTTATCCAAGTATTATATGTGCATCGTGATCAGGTTTGTAACTAGTGAAATTTTACCACCAGAGTGGGTTAATCTACTGTTGTCTCTTGTTATTTTATCTAATTACTCTGGTTGTTTGATGTTCTTGTGTACTCTAGGTTGATTTGTGCTACTGAACGAGAAATAAAACTGGTTCACAGTGGCCTGATCCGGACTGGAATTTAGTTCAGTCAGTTTCTCCCTGCCTTGGTTGGGTCATTCTGTCACGATGGGTTGGGGAATCCTAACGAAAATCCACAAAGGGAGATGGAGGCAGATGCAGGGGTGCAAGGGAAAACTTTAATCAAACTAAAAGCAAAACAAAATGCAATAACATACTTAAACTAGGGGAGCAGGAGCAGGGGCAGGGGCAGGGGCAGGGGCAGGGGCAGGGGCAGGGGCAGGGGCAGGGGCAGGGGCAGGGGCAGGGGCAGGGGCAGGGGCAGGGGCAGGAGCAGGAGCAGGAGCAGGAGCAGGAGCAGGAGCAGGAGCAGGAGCAGGAGCAGGAGCAGGAGCAGGAGCAGGAGCAGGAGCAGGAGCAGGAGCAGATCTAACATGGACGTGACATAGCAACACAATGACCTTACCAAGGCAGGGAGAAAATGACTGAATGAAATACACAGACTAACGAGGAGAACAGAAACAGGTGGGGGCAAAACACAGGTGAACTAAATACACTGATCAACAGTAACAAGGACAAGACAGATCAGAGACAAACAGAAAACATGGAACGGAACAGCCCCAGCTGGCCGGGACCGTGACACAGTGAAAATAAAATTGAATCTAATCCAATTTAAAAATAGGCTGCATAACCTCCCCAGAAATGCATATAATTAGTTAAAGGTGCTTATTACAATATTATCTCATGTCTTAATCAATCATCTTATTCCTAAAAGGGAACAACAGTCAAATAATCACCCTATTCAAACTGACACAGTCTAATTTAGTCTTAACCTTACAATCTATAATTCCTGTTTAAATTTCACTCTTTTAAAGGGTAAAAAAAATCTAAAAATCACTGTAAAAAATATTATTTTGGAACCTTTTGTTGTCCTTTAAATACTAATTTAAAACTATGTAATATACTGAAAATATTCCACTGTGTTAAAATGGACGCAATAATTGTATTTCAAAAATATTATATACAAATAGCCTATATAAATTTTTTACAATTGGGTCCATTTTCACTCACTGAACTATTTGAATACTATTTTGTGTCCAAAAGTAGTACAGTGGTCTCAAAATAATACACTTTAAGATTACTGCTTTTTAACATTACATTGCCTGCTGAGTGTAACTGCTGAAATTAAAATGAGGACAAAGGACAAGTGTTAAGAGCTAATTTGCATGTGCAAAGATCAAGGAGTTTCCAGAAACATCAAGCACTGACGTCTTAAGACTGGCTAAAATCGTTTTATATTGTGACTTCTCTGTACTAGCCAATAACAATGGCTGCATTTATTCGGTTACATGTCATCTTTTCTACCCCTTTATGGGTGTAGGCAACTGAATTTGCTATTTGTATGGACTGGATCATGCCTAACAGCAAAATGCATAGCTATCTAAATGATTAAAAGGGATAATTTGGCCATTCACATTGTAGAATTGGTGTTGAGATTAAGCACTGCTTCTGTCAATTTTTTTCATCAACAAGTCGCAAATCTACATTTGTAAGGGAGTTAGTTGTCTGTTGTCTTGGTGATGCCATTAGCTTGCTAGCTTAGATATGTTAGTTGCTTATTCAGTAGCTGGAAAGTACAGCATATTTCTTTATCCGTATAGTCGCTTTAGATGTTTTTTGTGAATTCAGCCACCAGTTGCTGCCAGAGGCTAGCTACCATTTGAAGCCTCGAAATTATTGTAATTCTAAAAAAGAAATGAAAAATGAATAGCATAGCTAAGTTACCTGGAGAGTTAATTAGCCACACATTCACCCAGAGACCAACAATGGTGCTCATGGGTGTATTCCACTGTCTTTATTTAGTTATATTTGTTAGAAAACGTACGTGAAGTCTGCGTAAAATGTCAGTAATTTATGTTGTGCTGTGATTAAAGTGCAAACAGATTGATTACAGTCAGATTTCATTCACATTGATTGTCATTGTGAGCAAGAGGAAGGGTGGCCGTTACAATCGTCAGTTTTGGGGGAAATTTGAGAGCTGTGAGAAAATGTGTGCCAGTCCGATAACAGAACTTTGCAGTAGTACAAGAGATGAGTCTATGTTTCTTAATATAATAATCATTACCATTCAGATCAGCAATGGTTAATAATCCATTCCTGAACATCATGGCAAGAAACACCACTACTGATAATATTTATTCATTGTTCACTCTGGTGTGTTCAGAGTAAAGAGAGAGAGGGAGGATGCCGACAGGCAGGTAGAGCAGGTGACATGGAGGTGAGCAAGAAATAGAGCAAATATTGATCACTCATCTGATATTGTTCCTACAACATCTTAATTAATGTTGGCACAACTGAGGTTAGGCTACTGCACACGTGCTGCTGCGGTTAGGTTTAGGCGCAGCTGTTTCTGAGGTTAGGGTTAGGTCAAACGGTTGGGGGGCAGGGGAGTATTCTATCTTTGGACTGGGGTAACTTACTAACTACAGGTCAGTTGCAATGATGGTCCTAAAGCAACATTAATTATGATGACTTGGGGACAACATCAACACGGCACTATCAGATTGCACAAATATTGATGGTTAAGAGTCCTTTTATGGGGGAGGACCACCCGTAGACCCCTTGGCAGTTTTCGTCCACCCCAATGTTGACTCCATGGCTATGGCCTTGATACAAAGGGCATAATGTCTGCTCTGTAACAAAAAAAATTGATTTGCATGACTAAATACTGTGTCTATTTTGCATAAAACTGACTAAATCTACATTGGTTGGATGCTTGTTTTTTATACCTGCAGTTACCTACCTCCTTACTTTTTCTATGTGGATTCTTTCTCATGCTGAAATCAGTGTTTCAATTGGAAAAATGCAAGTACTGACAAATTGCACATTAGATTATGTTCAATCAAAATGTATGTGTTAATAAGGTTTGCCAAAAAAAGGAACCTGAACGCTGTTTGCCTAAAATTAGAAATACCGGAACCTCATTCCAGACCGTACCGGCCCAAGTCATGCACTGACTGAAATGTTGACATCTTGCTAAATATTTGTACACATTATGACATTTGTGTGTGTTTACCCACATCATTATCCTTTTCTACATTTACCTGATTGAACAGTGCAGAATAAAACGTCAGGCATCTCTTTTAATGCCTGCTATGTTAGGTTTACTGAAAACGAATGTTGGCTCAACTTACTGTACCTTGCTCTGCCGTATGACACAGTCATAATTTTAACTCAGTGTAAAAATGACAGTCTCGATAAGAAACATTCTAGAGTTGAGATTTTATTGAAACTCTCCTGATGCTGTTTAGGAGCAGAGTTAACAGAGAAACACTCTGACACCACACACACACACACACACACACACACACACACACCCACACACACATACACAACCACACACACACAAACACAAACACACACACACACGCAAACATACCCCGACTTACAAACAAATTTCAAACACATATATGGAAGAATTATGTGGGCGTAGTGGAATGATGTGCTTTGATTAGATTACACTTAAGATCCACAGGATGTATGCCAGCAAGCTGTCTAACCCACCCACACATATGCGCCCGCGCTCGCTCACACACAAACACACACAGTCTGGATCAGAATATATGCTAGTTTATTTATAGCTTTACTTTCGGAGAGTATTTGTTGGACTGGGGAATGGACCAGTATTTTAAAGTGTTTCATGAAAACCCATCATGCACGCACGCACACACACGCTCCCTCACAATATTATAGGCTACGCTGTCTTCGGCTCGGTGTTTAACTTTAGATCTCACTCATAATTAAGCAAGATAATTACGGTAATTATTCTCTAACGGAAGGAAACGCGGCTCGTTAAAACCGCGTAGTCAGAATAAACGTTTTAATAAAAGACCGCGAAAACCTGAGGTCTGTAATATTAGAATACAATCACCACACTGAACACATTTAATTTTGAAGCCAACTGCGAATGTGTTCTTCTGTGAGTGGGAGATACATTAAAAATGTATTTATTGTTTCAGGATCAAATCCACTCAAGGCGAGATGACATTTTCTTCCATAAAAGGATAGCCTGATGACGCGGTTCTTTGGCGCGCGTTCTGATTTGGTCTGTGCATCTGTACGCTGTGGTGAATGAGATGCGGGGGTCAATATGTTGTGCAACCCGGGTGCACGGAGTAGAAGCGCGCGGACGGACGCAGCGACCGGAGTCTGGCTGCGGGCTGCAAAATAGTTTGGAGTGTGAGTGAGTGAGAGAGTGAGTGAGTGAGGGAGAACAGCAAAAAATACGAACCCGGAGCAGTGTCTGGGTGCGTGTGTCTTCTTTTGAGATAGCAACGAGAGCTGGACACACGGAGGAACACATTTGGATATATCACCTGGACGTAAAGCTCTTATTTCTTTCCGCTCTGTCCATCTCTTTCATTCGTAACGGATATAGCGGTGTGATAGGCTGCTGTTCTGGTCGTGAGGATGGTGTTTATGAGCGCGTACAGGATCGGTACCTTCTTGGGGATGTTGTGTCCCATGCTGTCGGTCCTATCTGTGGTCTCAGGGTTTAACTTGCATGGGGAGCGTCCAACTGTGTACCGGGGACCAGAGGGGAGCTACTTTGGTTACTCCGTGGACTTCTACCGACCGACCCCAGAAAGCAAAAAGTGAGTGTTAACAGCTCAAGACCACTTTCGGGTTCTCATCAGACTCAGAACAGAGGGATGGGTTCACTCATGCAGACTAGGGTTTAGTATCTGAACTGAAATGGAGAACTCCCTGAGCATGATTTTTGAATCCTAAGCGGGTTTTAATCTGTGTCTGCAAAAAGGGTTCCAAAAATATATTGGACTGCTGAAATGCGGCTAAATCTTGTTTCAATTCCTTAGTTTAATGCACCGAGGGAAAATAGTCTGCTGAATGGCAAACATTTTTGTGTCTTTCATTTCAAATAGATTTGTGTTATTCTCTATTGCATAGGGGGCTTGCGTTTATGTTTGCGTGAGTTTTTGTTTGTTAAAACCACCACAAGATATGAGTTAACATTGATGTAATGTTTGTTTCTCAGGTTGAGTGTATTGGTGGGAGCGCCCAAGGCCAACACATCCCAGCCAGGCATCATAGAGGGAGGAGCTGTCTATTATTGTCCCTTTACCTCAGACCCCACCAAGACAAGCCACAGATGTACACAGATACCCTTCGATAACGCCAGTGAGTTAGAGCATGCTGTTCAACCCTGTGTGATTGTGTTAGTGTGTGTGTATGAGATGTGTGTGTCAGCGCCACTGCCACAAAGATCATGAGAGTGAGTAAAAAGGGGTTATGTCCTGCCCATGTGGTTAGCTTCAGGTTTCAGGAGCATAGCAGACCCATTAATATGTTTGTGTATGTGTGTATGTATTTGTGTGTGTTTTATTTCACCCATTGCACTTCATGCATCCGGAAAAAAAATGTGTGTGTGTGTGTATGTTTTTGGTGATCCATATGATCTCAGTGTGCATATCAGTTGTAAGCAAAAGGCCATAGACATAAAACTTCATTTTTTTGTGGGACAACATTGGTGACTGAAAGCATCTGTCTGAGGTTCAAGAATAATTTATGTACTCATGTCTGTTTCTGTCATGAAAACATATTTCCTTTTGCACTGACTGGTCTATTCTGAAAGGAAAGAAAATCTGTTTATTGAGATGAATAACTCCTTTACTGTCTCCCTAGATATCCTCTCTCACTTTCCCCACCCTCTCTCTCTCTTTCTACACTCCTTTCCTTTCTACTCCCCCTTCCCCTTCTCTTTCTTCTCTCTATTCCTTTCTCCAATCTTCATTTGTCTTTTTCCCTTCTTTTAATCACTATTCTCCCAATCTCTCTTTCCCTCTATCATGCTTTCATTTATCCTGGGGGAGGGGTAAATTGTAAGCGTGTGTGAAGCAGGCAGGGAGGGTTGGTGGGTAAACTGTGAGCACATGGGAATTCAGGTCACTTCGGAGGGGGTAGGAGGGATGGGGGGGTAGGAGGGATGGGGAGGGGGTAGGAAGGGTGAGGAAGGGGTAGGAGGGGTTGGGGTGTAAGAGGGATGAGGGGGTAGGAGGGATGAAGGGTAGGAGGGATGAGGGGTAGGAGGGTTGAAGGGTAGGAGGGATGAGGGTTAGGAGGGTTGAGGGGGTAGGAGGGATGAGGGGGTAGGATGG
>JACXGJ010014676.1:0-14466 GCA_016801105.1 Esox niger
TAGGTAGCCCTGCCTTAACTAAAGACATTAGGTAGCCCTGCCCTAACTACAGACATTAGGTAGCCCTGCCCTAACTACAGACATTAGGTAGCCCTGCCCTAACTACAGACATTAGGTAGCCCTGCCTTAACTAAATACATAAGGTAGCCCTGCCTTAACTAAATACATAAGGTAGCCCTGCCCTAACTACAGACATTAAGTAGCCCTGCCCTAACTACAGACATTAGGTAGCCCTGCCCTAACTACAGACATTAGGTAGCCCAGCCCTAACTACAGACATTAGGTAGCCCTGCCTTAACTAAATACATTAGGTAGCCCTGCCCTAACTAAATACATTAGGTAGCCCTGCCCTAACTACAGACATTAGGTAGCCCTGCCCTAACTAGAGACATTAGCCCCACCCTCCCCTCAGACATTAGCCCCGCCCTTCCCTCAGACATTAGCCCCGCCCTCCCGTCAGACATTAGCCCCACCCTTGACGTAGACATAGATGGAGCTGTGCTCCTTGGTGCTGTTGTTGATGCAGGTGTAGCGGCCCATATGGTAACCCAGGGCGAACGCCACTCTGATGGATGCCGCCCCTCCACCCTCCTCAAACTCCCCCTCCACCCTCCTCCCCTTTTCTCTCTGCCACCTCAGCCCCTGGGAGAAAGGGATGGCGGATGCCGCGGAGGTGTGAACGGTTGGGTTGTCGTCGTGGCAACGGAGTTCCAGAACCCCTCCTTTCGGAACCACCAGATGGGCTCCGCTTGGAGAGATGACTGGATTGGACCAACCTGTAAAACACAAAATAACTAATTAACGGGCCTGGAATGTATACATTTAAAACAGGGG
This sequence comes from Esox niger, assembly GCA_016801105.1. Taxonomy (NCBI): domain Eukaryota; kingdom Metazoa; phylum Chordata; class Actinopteri; order Esociformes; family Esocidae; genus Esox; species Esox niger. The sequence continues at coordinate 835 of JACXGJ010014676.1, forward strand.
AACATGTGTGGGGAGGCCCCTATTGATGTGGATTTTACATGGACTAATTACCACTGATTACTTCTATTTGAATCTCTCCTGAAAATTAAACAATCAAGAAGTTACTGAAAAGGTGACCTTTGAAAGGACCTTTGTCAAAAACATATCGTACCATAAAATAAAAATCATGTTAAACAAAATGTTGCTGATCCCCGCTGTAAAGAGTTAAGATTGAGAAACCAACATGAAACCACAGTCTACAGGCATGTTTTTCCTTTTTTTATTTTTATTTATATATTATTATATATAATATGTTTTTAATTAGTAGAAAACAATGTTTTGTATTGCATATTGTTTATTTTGTAATGATTTTCAGCAACCCTCATGCAGTTCCTTTTAAACTCCACTAGGGGCATCAACTGTGACTCAACACTAAGATAGGTTCCGTTACACATATTCTGTTAATATGGTTTGCTCAGTTCCTTTGTGTTTGTTCTGTTCTGTCTGCTGTTCTTCTGTGTGTTTGCAGACTTTTTCTCCTATCTTGTTTTCCAATTCATGATTATACTTTTTTTTTTATCCATACAGCTATCTTTGGGGCACAACCACCATAGAGTCTTTAAGCATTTTGTTTACATTACATCAATGACGTCACTGTCTAAGAACTCTAAATTGCTTTTGTAATGTCATATAATGCCCCATAATCTTGGAACATGTTAATTTGATTATTTTATTTAGAATTGTTGATTTTAGATCACTAACTGCAGGCAGGCTAATTATTTGTTACAAAACTCCAAACAGGTTTGGGAGTCATAAGTCAGGGAACGCCAGGGCTGTCCTACATTTAATAACACAGGTCGGTCAACCATGAAGTATGTTGGACACAACCCTCCAACAAAAGGACCAGAGTTAAGCTTGGTATTGCACAACCTGCCACAAGGAGTCAAAGGCAAACCGGTTTCTGACCATGAACCCAGGTGGCACTGAGTCAGTTTGAGCTGCCTTTAGCAGACCCTGGGGATTGGTTGTCCTGATGTGACAAGTATAAGAACCTGCGTTGCTATGTCCCAGCCTTCATCAATTTGTCCCACTAGAAAAAGGACAAAGACAAATCCAGGTGCTTTTTGATCACACTGAAATCATCCTCTCAACCGGCTTCTCAGTGAGCAGGTACATTGACTGTTGAGACATTTCTTTGTATTTCTTTGGCTCTGGTAAAATAGTAGGCCTATGAAATTGAAAGCAGTGTAATATTGGGACAGCAACAGTGGAGGAGGTTAACACGTGATCACATGACGAGCACGGCCTGGCAGCTTTAGGCAATAACCATGATTTATAAAGATAAATAATCACTCGTAGATAAGGAGGAAAAAAACATTTACATTTGGATTATCAAGCATTCCTGTTCCCCATGACTGGTAAAGACTCACACCTGATTTGAATAGCCTGTCCCGTTTTCGAAGAACAAGGTTAATCTACTCATCAACCAGTCAAAACCGTCGTTTCCCCCTGGACGACCGGTATATGCTGGGTCGCGTCCCAAAGGGCAGACCGTTTTGCTTCTGCTCTCATCAGAAGTAGTGCACTTATTAGTGAACTGTTCCCTGTGAAAGATTTACGGACGTCTTTCATCGCCTGGCGGTTCCCCAGCAACATGGTCTTCATGTGACCGTTGGTGCCTTGGGGCGGTCCCTCCTTGTGGCACCCTTTCTTCTGGAAGATGATAGCTGTCAAATTTGTCAACTTGTTTTCAGGACGCGTGGTCAGTTTTAGTGGGGGTTCGGAAAACAGAAATACTGGTTTCTGGCTTTGCTCACTTCGCCATTTTGCAGGTCTTACTTTACAGAAATGTTTTTTTTTTATTATAAGCACGGCGGGCTATGGCATGCACAAACAAACAAAAAACATAAGGGCACTCTGTCCGAACTTGCATCGTGTGTTGTGGAGGACAACGCCTTATAGAATGTACAGAGCTGTGTTCAAATGTGCATCAAGTATAGCAGGATGTTTTCTAACATGCGTTAGGCGCGCGCCTTTGTTCGGAAGTTGAAACCAGTACAACATACGTGGAAATCACTACGGGAATGTCCAATAATGATGCATGCAAAAATGTGAAAATAGATGCAAGAGCTTCTGCTAAATCACTGGTTCCCAACCAGGAGTTCTAGGGCCTCAGAGGGTACCTGGCCGGTTGCCTATCCACGGTCCAATGAGAACACTTATTGGACTGTAGGCTAACGGTAAAAAGAACACGAAGAGGCTAAAGTACGGCCAAGCACAGCAACATGATAGTGGCAAACGAAAAAGGTAAAGAACCACAGTGCTAAATACGATTAATGTAAATGTGTGCAATATAATGTCCTAATTTGAAGGGGAGTGTTAGTTTAAGCAATACAAACACCCGCTTTTGTTATTAAATTCGTTTTGAAAATGCCTGAGTTGAATTTAACCGTTACTTCCTGCTCCTAATTTGAAAATAACTTCAAGGGCTCTTCCGAAGTCGCACACTATGGGAAAGGAAGACATTTGGAACACCGCCATGGCCGAGCAGAAACCCTTCCAGCGTGGGAGGGCAACTGCTAAGCGCACAGCAAACATAAAAACACACACATTCATAGACACCTGTTGCCCGTTCCGGGATGGGATACCTTGAGAGACAGTTATGCAAATTCCATCTGCTTCCCAAACAACACCCAATTTTACTCCCTCGTGCGACTCTTTAGAAGGGAGTGCACTACATACGAAGACGGGGCATTTGGGACGCACATAACCTTTTGTAACAGTTATCGGATTACATTTCTGTTGTAGCCGGGTCTAAACAACAGCACCGAGGGCATACGTACGCGTCGTTTCGCGTAAAATCGCTTTGGATAAAATCGTCAGCTAAATTACTGAATATAATTGTGCGTGCGTGTCTTTAAACACGTCATACACACACACACACACACACACACACCTCGGCGCGAGACAACAATGAGCGAAACATCAGAATAACACAGCCATAGGAGTATAAATAGGCGTGCACTCGTCGCTTCAATTATGTCTATGATCACAACTGTACTTTGAGTGTGTGTCAGTCTGCCTAATCCCCTTGTTGAATATACAGGACCAAGACCAGAATTTAGGCTCATGTTTATTTTGCATTTACAGGTCACCCTCACCCCGTAACAATGAAATAGCATATGCAACTAACTTGTACAAGTCGAATATCAACGACACCTGTTATTCTCAGATGCCAGAATTCGTTGCTGGATTTATAAATAATAAATAATAACGTAGCATAGGTTGCCAAAACAGCCTTCCAATATGCTTTTAGACCGAAGGAAGCATGGAAGAATAACAACGTTTTGAATATAAAAAACAATTATGGAAGCTGACTTCAATAGGTATTGACAAATGAAGTCCCGAGAACGCTTTCTCATAGTGACGGAGAGCTATTGTCGTCTACATAAATGATATTCAATAGGACATTACGCGACTGAAACAAAACAGCCTAACCGTCACCATAGCTTCAACCATAAGTTGATCATAGCCATTTATAACTCATACAGTAAACAAATTCTCTATTTAGCCCAAAAACGACTCACCTGTCACTGAAAATAGTACGCGATCAATGAACAGTCCTACCATAACCATGACCTATAGGTAAATAGCAACAAACTAACTAAAGCCTTAACCATAAACAACGTGTCGCGGTATGTAAATATCCATAATGCGACTCACCTGTCAGAGGGAACAACAGCAACAGCGTGGTAAACAGAGTCCAGTTGTAACCCATGGTTAGTAATTAGTCCTACCCCATACGTCTTGGCTTGTGTGTCAGCGAAGTAATCGTGTCTATCGGACGTGTCTATTTTCTCTAAACTGGAAGACGCTGCTGATGCGAAGCTTCACCCGCTGGATGTGAGTCTGGCATGGATATGATCCGGCCTTAAAGTGACAGTACACCTTGTCTCTACGTCTCCAGCCCAGTTCTCTTCTACGGGTGAGTACTCCAGTCATTCTGCATCGCCAGCCCTGGACCACCGCCAGGAAACAACTCCAAAGCCACGTTCATGTTTTTTAATATAAATAACGTCTTGTCGTAAAAGTAATCCCACAGGATGAATTTGCGATTTCTAAAGTAAAGATTGCCTACACTTTTATTGATTGCCCCTAGTGAAACTGGACAGTTTGTGAACATACACAAGGTACCTCTCTGGTCTACCTTTCTGTCTGCCAGCCCGTTTTATCCGTGTTCCTGCCTGTCTGTCTGTGTGTACATCTTCTGTTTGTTTGTCGGCCTGTTTTATCTGGGTCTTGCCTCTGTCAATCTTGTCTGCCTTCTTGTCTGCTGGCTGTTTTATCTGGGTCTTGCCTACCTGCCTGTCTGTTTGTCTGCCTGTTTTATCAGGGTGTCTTGTCTGTATGTGTGTCTGTTTTATCTGTCAGTCTGTCTCTCTGTCTCTCTGTGACTAATGATGGCCACTGAGGTTGATTAATCATTTGGTTTCATTCTCCCTTCTCTAATCAATATTATTTTAGACCATCCAAATAATTACTAATTTTCATGCTGTGGTCACAAACATTTGGATTTCTCATTGTGTGTTTGTGTTTCACAGTGTGTGTGTTTCACATTATGTCTCACAGAGTGTATGTTTGTGTTCATCTGTCTCACAGTGTGTGTGAGTATGTGTGTGTGTGTGTGTGTGTGTGTGTGTGTGCACGCAGGCACAACAGAGAGACACTGGTGGTCTTTGTGTTGCATTTAAGACAGTTCCCTCATGAGATCTGCATGGACTCAGTCCTAAAGCACTTGATAAAACAACTCTTTCTGACTTGGTCACACGGTCTGTTCTGACTGGGTCACACGGTCTGTTCTGACTGGGTCACATGGTCTGTTCTGACTGGGTCTCAACCCATGTGGACTCAGACCTGGTTGGTATGGCGTGTAACCATACCAACCAGGGCCCAGACAACAGTAGGTTGTAAAAAGGTGCTGACAATAAGTGGCCCCCAGTCAGATGTCCCATAAACGACTTGCCTGTCAAAACGTACAGTGGTAACCAGACTCCAGTCACGGAGCCACATTGTCTGTTCACACCATGAGTATAGGGGTGTGAGATGGATCACCATATGTTCGCCTCCCAAATTGCTCCCTGTTCCCTATGTTTTGCACTAGTCACCATTTAGGGCTCTTGTCCAACATTGTGTGTGTGTGTGTTTGTGTGTGTGCGCGTGCGTGTGTGTGTGTGTGTGTGTGTGCACGCGTGTGTGTGTGCAATAGGGTTAAGTTAGTGACACAGGCTTGGTGTCACCTGAGTGTTTTATATGGGGAGTCCCTTGTACATTATTGATGACTTTGGGTTCGGGTGCATAAATGATCAGGACTGACTCATGGACTGACTCACCATCCCTCCCTCCTTCCTCCTCTCTGTGTCCCTCTTACCTCTCTGTCTCCCTCTACCTCCTTCCTTCCTCCTCTCTGTGTCTCCATCTCCCTGCTTCCTCCTCTTTTTCTCCCCCATCTTCCTCTCTATCTGTCTCCCCCTATCTCCCACTGTCTCTCTCGCTCTGTCTTTCACTCTCCCTGTCTCTGGTTTTTCTCTGTATGTCTTCCTTTCTCTTGGTCTCCCTCTCTCCATTCCAATTCAAGTCAAAGTGGCTTCATTGGCATGGGAAGCATGTGTTTACTTTGCCAAAACAATGTATCTCTCTCCTCTATCGTTCTGTCTCTATAATCTTTTATGTCTCCCTCCCACTTTATCTCCACTGTATCTGTCTCTCTACTTTTTCTCATTCGTTCCCTCACCCCTCCTCTCCCCCCTCTCTTCCTATCTTCTCCCCCTCTCCTCCCCTCCTCTCCCCCCTCTCTTCCCATCCTCTCCCCCTCTCTTCCCATCCTCTCCCCCTCTCTTCCTATCTTCTCCCCATTGCCCTCTCTTCCTCTCAATTGAATTCTCCTAATTTGCCCTTTAAATATAAAGAGTAACTAAAGAAAAAAGCTAGGATTTTTGAATGTTTGATCTTTAGTAGCTAACATGTGTTGTGTTGTAACAGTCTGCAAATGGTTCACCATGTGAAAAGCAAGGCCAAATAAATGAGATTAATATTGTTTATGTTTACGGTTTTGTTTGTGCTCCTTCGGTTGCCCTTTATCCATGACAACAGGCCACAAATCTCATTGCTGTGATTGGACATTGAGGTATTGCACATCAAATCTATCCCCATCCCACCTTCCTCTCCTCCTTTTATCCATTTCCCTCCCTCCATCTATATTCTCCCTACTCCTCTTGTTTTCCTTACATATCTCCATCCCTCCAGTTTCCTCCATCCCTCCAGTTTCCTCCATCCCTCCAGTTTCCTCGTTTCCTCCCTCCCTCGTTTCCTCCCTCCCTCGTTTCCTCCCTCCCTCCAGTTTCCTCCCTCCCTCGTTTCCTCCCTCCCTCGTTTCCTCCCTCCCTCGTTTCCTCCCTCCCTCCCTTGCTCCATCTCTTTCTCTCTGAGTCATTCTGCTCTTAGACAGATGAACTGACGTCTGACGAAGGGCATTGTGGTTTTATACCAGAATAATGGATGCTCGGATTACGTAATGATAGGTGCAGAGTGTGTGTGTCATTCAGTGTGTTTGTGTGGACGTGTGTCTACGTGACTCTGACGGCATGTGTATAGTGTGTGTGTGTGTGTGTGTGTGTGTCTGTCTGTCTGTGTGTGTGTGTGTGTGTGTGTGTGTGTGTGTGTGTGTGTGTGTGTGTGTGTGTGTGTGTGTGTGTGTGTGTGTGTGTGTGTGTGTGTGTGTGTGTGTGTGTGTGTGTGTACACTACTTGCCCTGACAGAATATGCTTGGTCACTCGCTCTCCTTCAGGCTTCTGGGTGTAACCCTCCTCCTCTACCAATCGCTGACTCTGCATTATATCCTGCATCCCAAACGGTACCCCTATTCCCTATTTAGTGCACTGCTTTAGCCGAAGAATGGTGTGCCAGGTCATTGGGGAGGTGTCCTAAACCTGTGTCCATTTGTGGCTGCGTCGCCTGTCACGGCCTGTGCGTCGGGGAACACCCTCTTCCCCTTCGACCCCTTCGCTGTGGTTCCTAAGTGTTTTCAGACGGTTGTGTTGCGGTCTCCTCTAATTGGTCCATCAAGGCCCCCGGCTGAACTCAGCTGACTTCTTGGACCAAACCACTTCTTCCCGACGCAGGACATTTCCACCGTCGTTGGAATGTAGACATGGGTTTTATGTTCGCAACACATAGAACCAAACAACAGACTGTAATAGTCTGTAATAAACCAAGAATATAAAGACTATAATCAGCCAATTATGGTAATTAAACTATGCTACTTGTAATAAACCTGTTTATTGAATGTTGGACTGAATGTCAGACTTTATTACAACAGACAGTTCTGCTAAAGTCTCTATAATATGTATAATAATATGTAATATGCTCCTTTTAAATGCAGATTGATTGGGCCCAATTGGATGGGGTATATATGGGTATATTTGGACTCTTAATTTGTTCACCCGGCACAGCCAGAACAGGACTGATCAACCCTCGGAGCCTGGTTCCTCTCTAGGTTTCTTCCTAAATTTGGCCCTCTTAGGGAGTTTTTCCTAGCCACTGAAGTTCATCACTATTGTTGTTTGCTCCCTGAGGTTTAAGGCCGGGTGTTTTGTGAAAGCACTTTGTGACAACTGCTGATGTAAAAAGGGCTTTATAAAATAAATTTGATTGATTTATTGAAATTTGATTGTATATATGGACATATGGGTATATATGTTTAATATGCTGTACTGTGGCTAAGATCTGTTCTTAGGTATGACACATTTCAGAGTGACTAGACACAGCTCAAAGCTGTGGTGTATTGCCAAAATAGCAAACCCTTAAGCCTTATTGCTATTATTACCTACAGTAAAAAGGTACAGTATGCAATAGCACAGCTGTTGTATTCAGTTTCATATACCACAGCTTTTAGCCAATCAGCATTGAGTATTTAAACTGTCCAACTCTAGACACTGTGTTCGACTCTGCAGCAAGAGACATCTAGTGGAATCAGGAAAAAGGACACCAATTTTGACAAAATAAGTAATTCTATTTTTAAAGACTTGTGGGGAATAACAATATGATTGTGGGCAGAACAGCTGATGGAAATAGTGTATTAACAAGAAAGAGTTAGCCATATAGCTTTACACACTCACCCAGATGCAAACACACAGAAACCCACCCATCGCACAAACACACTGTTATCTGAGTAAGCTAATATGAGTGTTAAAGCCTAATTACAGTTGGACCAATGACAGGGCTCCCTTCCTGAAACCTGCTTAGCATCGACTAGACTTTAATCTAGCTAAGAAAAACCCCTAGAGGGACAGAGAAGAGTTATAATAAAAGGAGGGGAGAGAGGAGAGGGAAATAGAAGGAGAGAGGAAGGGAGAAGGAGGTGGAAGTGGTAAGGGGAGGGAGAAAAGAGGGAGGCCAGGAGGAAGAGTCTGTGGGCAGTAAAACAAACTCGGACATTGAAATAGAGGGATTAAGAGATTTGGAAAGAAAGGCGGAGGGGACCAACAGTTAGATCTTCTGTAAACATTAACAGTCAAGTGAGCAGATCGGCAAAACCCTGAAGGGGGATTGTGTGTGTTTTCATGAATCCATCTGCCTCCCTCCACAAACAGAGGCTGAACTCAGATGTCTGAAACTGCATTAACTGCATAACGGACGGACGACATTGTGCATTAACACGTGCCCTCTCCCAAACCACAACCCAAATCATTATCTTCCAAAACGGACAATCACGATCACGTTTATGAGCTGATTACATCTGCACATTGGACCACTTAGACATAGTTCTCTAGGGGGAATAGTGCTTCTGGTGGTAGACAGGTAATCAGCTGTTACTGTAGCTGGAGTGGGCTGCTGTTGTCTTCAGTGGATGTACGATGATGACATATAGTTGAAGGTTAGGGCCTCCTGAATGAAATCATGTTGTTTTGGTATTGACATGGACAATATAAATGGGCGTGATGCTCAGAAGGAAGCATTATTGTTGTGTGATATGTCATGAAAACGTTTTTATAAAAAAGCAGGAAAACTGTTTTCGTAGTAATCAAAATAACAGGTATGTGTTATTGGGAGCGGCCAACTGCATTGTCCTATGTTTTAGATGTTGTCGACGCCTTGTGTCTAAATACGGCTACTGCAGCTTTGGCCGCGATATGCGCAATTGCCGTGCTATTTCGCATTCATGAACACATTTTCGTTACACCAATAAGAAATAAGTTTACTTGCCCTCTAAAGGGATTACTTCCGGCCATACTGTCCACCGCTCGCTCGTCGAAATCAAAATGTATGAAGTGGATATTTTCCGCGCTTCAAGATAGTACAGTCATTTATGAATTAATGTTATTTTGTACTGTTTTGATACGCTGCCTCGTGTCCTCTGCCTTTAATAATATCCGCTTCAAAGGGTTGCTGCGTTAGCTAGCTAGCTGGAAAACAGAGTTGCGATCTAATCGAAAGACACTTTCCTTGCTACTTGCTAAAGAAGATGTCTGCTGAAGAGGCGGCGGACAAAACAATCCCGGCAGAAGCGAGTGCGGGAGATGCAGGAGATGAGGAAGAAGAATGGCTCTACGGAGGTAAAGAGCTGTTGCAGTTACATTTACATGAAATTAACTAAATTACTCGGCCTATGGCGAAACTGAAGTTACATAGGTATGCAAAAAGCTGGTTAGATCCGCCAACCTTTAGCGTAATTGCTAGTTAGAAATGTATGTAGCTAGCTAGGTAAAGTAACCTAGCCAACAAACTCACAACCCGCAGAGTTTTATGTGTATTGGCCAAGCATTATTGTAAACATCCAAATAAGACAGCTCACTAACAAGTGGCTACACTGTATGTTGCCGGATTGTACCTGATTTTGTTGCCCCCTGTAGCTACCGTTATTCACCTTTCACCTTATTGTTGACCTTTTAGTTAATCAATCCGGTTTTCCTCCTAGATGATGATGAAAAAGCAGAGGAGGAAGAGGCGAAATTAACCGCTGCTGTCAGGTCTGTAAATCACTGTTACTTGGGGTTGTAGATTATGGGGGGGGGGGGATTTCACAGACATGCCTATTGTACCCTTCCGAAACGATATGTAGTATTTGGATTTGTATCAGTTATTATCTTGATCGGGGCTGTTGTGATAAATCCGAATTATCCGCACGGACCACGAGCACTGATCATGACAGGAATGACACTCATGGCGGTTTAAATATTGTAGTTGTTTTTGATAATTGCATAGTTTCAACAATTGTATAACATTGTATACGTTTCTATATCCTCATCAACACGGGTTTTTCCTCCAAAACTTGTTTATCAACTTTTTCATAAGTTGACTGCTTTCGACCTGTCGTGTAAATATTGTTGTAGGAAAATGAATTTAGTAGATGACACGGAATAGGAAATCCCACGCTGGCAGGTACATATACTAACTCATAACAGTAAGCTGGAATGGGTCTTTAAGACAATATTCTAAAAGAGGAACAGAGGCAGTACTAAACTTTGGCCTGGTGACCTCCTGCCCAGGTCAAGCATCAGGGGAGTGGTGACCCAGTGACCTCCTGCTCGTTGTGTTGTGTCTCAGTGTGTTGATTTAATTGCATCCCATAGTGCCCCCGTTACTGTAGCTGTTCCGCCGGAGAGCGAAGAGACCGTCGCCACCGGCAACGGAGTGGAATCTCAGGTAAGCCCCGCCCCCATTTCATGACACCTGTCCAAAAGTTGTAGGCCCTGGTAGAATCTACGTACGTACGACCCAATGGTGCTTCGATGTCCTTAAGAGTTCAGCTCCTGCTGGTTTCTGTGGACTGTGTAAAACCCCCCCTCTGCTGTTCCTGGCATTGTGTGGAGAACAGAGGTTCTGACAGGTTTCCTCTATGTCTCTATCTCTGTCCTGTCCGTGGATCTCCCTCACGCGCCCAGGAGAAAGAGGCCGGAGACGGTGAAGACAGTGACAGCGACAGCGACGACGACGACGACGATGTCCGGGTCACTATTGGAGACATTAAAACCGGAGCACCTCAGTACACGTATGTATCAGTCGGACCGGATCGAACTGGTTACAGCTGGACACATGAACAGTCTACAGTCAGATGTCACTAACTGCTCCCAGACCTGCTCTTAACAGAGTTTAACTGGTTTATGTGGGTGTGGAGGTCATATTGTCCTCTGTTATCGTTTCGCAGAGTCTGTGTCAGACTTTTAACTCTGCGTTGTATTGACTTGTCTCTTGTTGTTGCCTTGTCTCTTGTTGTTGCCTTGTCTCTTGTTGTTGCCTTGTCTCTTGTTGTTGCCTTGTCTCTTGTCGTTGCCTTGTCTCTTGTTGTTTACTTGTGTGGCGCTTGGTGTTCCATTGGTGTAGGACGTACGGAGCTGCTCCTGTCAACCTGAACATAAAGACGGCGGGAACCAGACCTTTTGGAGCAGGTACATGTTGCTAGGCGCCAGAGCCCTGCACGTTGCTAGGAAACGGAGAGATGTTTTATCTGCGGATTTCATGCTGTCTACATTTATTTACTGAAACACCGGTTTCATTCTGGAGCATGTGTGATAAACCATGACATTATAGCATGTTCTCGTATCCATGTGGTCTGTAGCAGGAAACAAGCTGAAGGGTGTGGACCTGGAGGCCCCTGGTAGCATCAATGGCGTCCCGGTACTCGAGGTGGACATGGAGTCATTCGAGGAAAAGCCCTGGCGGAAACCAGGTGAGTGTGGGGTGGGCTGGAGGTCATCCTGGTCCAGCATTGGAGTCCCAGATCGGTGGTAGACGTCTTCTTCTGTGTATCTTCCATGCAGGTGCGGACCTGTCTGATTACTTCAATTACGGGTTCAACGAGGACACCTGGAAAGCTTATTGTGAGAAACAGAAGAGGCTGAGAATGGGCCTGGAGGTCGTCAACATCTCCTCCACCGCCAGCAAAATCACTGTAAGACACTCCACTCTTTACACCAGAGTTGATCCTCTCAGTGTCACACCCAAGATGTTCTGAACTAAGAGATGTCCTACTCTGCTGCTTTACTTACCTCAGGTTCAGCAGGGCAGGACAGGAAATGAGAAAGAAGTGAGTTTACCCATCCACACGTCCAAACCTGACTTCCCTTCTCCGGCCAGCATTTACAAGTCAGCCATGAGCGTGAACACTACCCGGTAAGAGAGACACAAACACACGCACTATCAACGGAAGAATGCCAGGGGCTCTGGAGTAGCTCATTTGTCTAAGTCTTGTTAAGTTCTAGCGGTTCTAGTGGGTCTGGCTCCTGCTAGCTCAGTCGTAGTTGTTGGTCGGAGAATGCGTGGTCCTCCAGGCACGTAGGAACCAGTGAACGGTTGTTGGCTTGAGCAGGCGGCGCGATTTGCTTTGGTGGTTACGTTAATTGACACGCACCCACCCAGACAACGGTTCTGTCGTAGTACTGTTCCGGTGGGTCCATTGATCTGATTGCCTTTTTCCCACAGATCTTTTTTTTCCCGGGAGTTGCTTTTTTCATGTGTTGCTCTTTACCGTGACAACTGCGTGTAGGACGAAGGCCAATGGTCATTGTCGATATTCTTCCTGTCAAATGTGATTGGTGGGGCAGCTTTCATACCAATGGATGCATTTCTGTGTGTGTAACAATAGCTGAGGGGATTTAAACAGGACATAAAACCACGCTGTAAAATAGTTAGAGCGTGTGTTTTTGGTTGTGTGTGTGTGTGTGTGAGGTGTAACTGTTTCCTTTACCCTTTGGTGCGACGTTAGGATCTCCCCCCCCCAGTGGACTGCCCCCCCTGTACAGGACATATCCTACTACACGTAAGTGGGTTTCTGTGGCGCTGGTCAAACGGGCCTGGTCCGAACCGTGATGCATCCAAGTTGCCAATGTTTGTTCCTACCGCATTTTTGAAAACACATCTGTTTCTTTCCCGGTAAAAAATACAGAAATATTTCGTTTCCCAATCATAAAACGTTTTTTTGCCCCCCGTCGAAGATCATCTATATTTTGTTTTCCAAAATGCATCAATATTTCCATTCCTCTGTTTTTGTTTTTGCGTTTGACATTTTCTGTTCCACCCTGGTTATTATTAATGTTCCCATTCCGTTAAAATCTGCCATCCTAGAGAGACAGACAGTCACGTTAAGCATGTTGATGATGAATACGTTTGTTGCTGTTGATGTAAACTTTACTGAGGTGTGTGTGTGTTTGTGGCATGAGTTTATGAATGAACGTGGCTATTTGTCTTGTTTATGTTGAAATGTGTCGAATGTTTATGCGCGTGTGTGTGTGTGTGTGTGTGTGTGTGTGTGTGTGTGTGTAGGAAGCCCAGTGGTACCATCGATGTGATTGGAGGAGGGACAGCAACAATCAGCAGAGTGGAGGGACGACGTAGACACAACCTGGAAGGAAACAACATCCAGGTACACACTCTGAAACACACACGACCTGGAGACAACATCCAGGTACACACTCTGAAACACACACGGCCTGGAGACAACGCCCAGGTACACACTCTGAAACACACACGACCTGGAGACAACGCCCAGGTACACACTCTGAAACACACACGACCTGGAGACAACGCCCAGGTACACACTCTGAAACACACACGACCTGGAGACAACGCCCAGGTACACACTCTGAAACACACACGACC
>JACXGJ010014677.1:0-14491 GCA_016801105.1 Esox niger
ATTCCCGGGGGGGGGGGGGGGGGGTTGTGCACTTTGGTTTTGTGGATAATAACCATCCTCAATACATTCAAGGCTTCGGTCAAAGCTTTATAATTTACCATCCTTCTAATTTCCCCTCAAATCCTTCTCCGAAGCCTTTCCTGTTTTTCCTGCATACCGCACACTCCCACAACCGCTGGAAAAAGCACTTTCACCACTGAAAGTCACTAGTATACTTATAATACTTACTAATTATTATAGAAGTTGTTATTTTCATAATTGGCGACTTCCCTGTACGATGGAAATGAATAGACGTTATTAAAGTTAATTACAAGTGTAAAATGCAAAGTTGACAATTGGTGTTGTTGGGCCACATGCTAAACAACCTGAGAAGTACACCAATACGAAAAGGGTTAGATCTTAGCATCAAGCATCTAGTGACAGTAGGTTATTATATACCCAAGAGGCACATTTCAGCGGTTTTAGGGCGAAGTAAATTAGTCACTATCGTTCAGCGTAGACAATGAAATTGCTCTTGAGTAAGCCTGATCCACCAAGGGCGGAGTCAGAATGTATTAAACCTGAGTATGGAGTCATGTTATGACACATAGTTCAGCAATCCTATTGCACAATACAAACCCTGTGCCCTTGTGCTGTGTTCACTTGACTCTGTTACTGCTGCCTCTGAGACCTCATTATTCTAATACCTCAGGACATTCCACAAAAACATCCTCCCTTCAACGCCGTGCAGTGACTGGAATTCCGGAAAGTGCCACCCTCTCCTAGTCAGGAACTGGAGTCACCGGGCTGAAACAAATTCGTACTGTCAACTGATCTCATGCCCAGTTTTTGAGAGTAAGCCCACCCACTTTGATTTACAGACTCCGCCCTTGCTGACCAAGCACAGGAAAACATATGGCCATTTCTGGATTCTAAAAAGGGGGAGGTGCTGGATCAGTGCTGGGTCTCTACATCATAAGTCTAGAATAAAGGGTCTATCTGACTGGATGGTTTCATCCACTCCTAGCCTGCAGTCTCTTTTCTGCTTTCAGACCCAGGGGCAATGCAGCTATAAGACAGGAAAGGTGGAGTAGACAAGTGGAGGGAGGAGACACGGTAGGTAGAAGATTTTTATAAATACCAAATGTTATTAATGGAAACTGGTCTTTTCACTGCAGTGAATCACAGGACTTTGCTCTCAGCGTGTAACATAATAAAATGCCATGTTATTTTCCTGCTCCTGCCTGCAGAAACTGATCCATCTTTTCCACCGCCTGGTCTCAGGACACACTAAAAGCGCCGGTAAAAGGCAGAGAGATATTGCTGACAAGGCAAGACTTAGTGAAAAGGGCAATATGCAGACTTCACATTTTATTATATATATATATATATATATATAAAATACAAAATGCACATCCTAAAATGTAGACTTTCTGCTAAACCACAGAAGCCCAACAATATTCAGCTGTGAAATGGATAAACAGTACCTTTTACCCCCATTGGCATCATCAAGACACATGATCATTTCCTTCACAAGCTCATCAGCAGACAAGCGGAGAATTGGTTTGAAATGCAACGGTTGCAATTCACCCAACACATTCCACATATCAACCCTTCAATAATGAGCACACCACAAAACAACTCACAGTACCATAACCAGTCCAAAAGCGTTGAGGACTGAGTTAATGCAGAATAAAAGGACAAGGGGCCTGGGTCTTTCACACACTTGTCCATTAATAAATGGGGATGAGTAAGAGTGGTGAAATTCATTGAAATATCCAGTAGTGGTTGAAGCGCTGCAGTCCTCCTGTCAGATGAACCCATGGTTACAATATTCAGTGGAAGGGCAGTTTTCCCGGCAGCACCAAAGAAAGCTGAGGTTAACATACTGACTCACAGTACAAATAGGCTCTGCCCTAGGGACAAAGAGTGAAAACCTTTACACAGCCAACAGCTCCCAATATATTGAGATGGTATAAAACTTGTAAACAAAACACAAAAGGAATCAGACCATGGATGCCCACCAAATGCAATACTGGACAACATGGTCTACATCTTCAGTTATAAAGTTCCCAAAGTCACAACAGAGTGGAACAAACGCGCCTATAACAGTACCCTTGGTTAAAAGGGTTGTCTCAACAAAACAGACTTATAAAGGGTTCATTGTTTGCTCTGAGTAATCTAGTGCAGTCCAAGGACTTACTGCCACCAGGTGGCAGAAAGAAAAACGGCAATAAGCTCCAAAATAAGGAAAATTACATTGTACATAGAATGAAATGTTTGGTGTCTTTCCCTTGCCATACTGGGCACAAACCTACTGCATGTAATGAGGGGGTGGTGCAGATAAAACACAGAAAATAGCTGGCAGGTAAATCCAAATAAATTTATTGGTCATTTTTACTGTACAAAGCAAACATGAGGTCTTCCCACTGACTGGACTGAGACAAAGCTGGAACATTTTCTTTCAGGTGTTACACAACACACTACCTGGAACACAAAACAGAATTTCAGTAAGTACCGGCTACACAATTAAAATATGTTTACATCCAGATTTGGATCTGAAAATTAACATGATGTGTTAAAAATTTGTTCTGATACAGACTATGGACTCACATCCCTGAAGGTGAGTGCTAAACACCCAGGGGAAATTTGGGAATCACAGGGATTTTGTGCAATTGAGAAATCTCAAATTCCACAAAACATTCCCCCAAACTAGTGTCCAGTGGCAATAACACTGTGGGCTCACCACAAAGTCAGCGCCTTCATTAACACGTCATGAAACAAAACAACCCCTTCCATTGAAGGATTGATTCATAACATTAATAACCACTAGACAAATTGATTGGCAAAAGGGTCATAACCCCAAGTTAAAAATTCATTCTAAATTCTAAGGATTATATTACCAGTTTTATTTGTGAACAAGAATCCATTTTGGTTTCCTTGTTTCTGTCAGTTAGGCTAGTTTGTTGGGTTAGTTCTCACACCCCAGTTTGGGACTCACCGGCTGAGGCACAGTGATGCTGGAAACATACTGACGAAGTCTGTGTCAGCAAGCTGTACCATTCAGATACTGAAGACTACAGTTACCGATTGCTTCCCAAACTAGAAATTCACCTTTTGAAATTGGATGCTTGGTATGCCACATTTTGTTGTACTCTCAATTACCAGGAGGTTTTACCATAACAGGCTCAACACCAATTTTGGTAGCAAATGTTAACGTTTTTCAACAAAAGCTGACCATCACTGATTGGCTGTCACACAGCAGCACAGCTCCATTTAGGAAAAACGTTTCTTAAAAATATTATAGCGAACTGTTCTTTATAAAGCACTTCCATTTGCACGACTAACCAAAGACGATATTCATATGGCTCATCTCTCTGCAGGAAACATCAGGAACAAGGTAAGAAGTATTACAATAAAATATTCCAATACAAATACAACCATGCCAGTCCCATACATATGTCCACTAAGTATCATGAGAGGATGGATTGGAAATGACCATTTCCATTAACCGGTATTCTAACGTTGAGGCAGGGATGCTTCTACAACACCAAGGTCCGTGTCTACAGTACGTACCATGGAGACCAGTTGGGTGTCCTACTCCAGGGCTTTGACAATGGCCTCGTTGGCGTCTATACTGATCTGGACTTCAGCCCGGGCAGCCTCGTCAGAAGCAGACGCCATCTCAGACTGAGCCTTCTCCAGATTGGCCTTGGCCGCCTAAAAATCAAAGTGAGATTCAGTTTAACACAACGTTGATCACAACTTACCTGAAGCCTACATGGTCGAATCACGAGTAGCTGGATTAGAACTGTTGCAAGTGGATTTGCGATTCACATGCACACCAAAGAAAAAACTATTCCTTAAGATGTTTTACATGTGGTTAAGCACTGATTTGGAAAAAATAACTCCCAACAGGTTTCTTATTTGGCTATAAAAGCAGTTTAATATTCATCACTGATACTAAACCTGGCAGCTACCAAAACCATCGGTTACTGTGACAACACAATCGCAAGACATACAAAGGTTCTGAAACTGGAAGCAAGGCCTTAATCAGCATTGTGTGGGGAAAAAATTTCAGCAACGCAACAACTCCATAAACCTCTCGCTTATTGAGGGGGGGGAAATTACCCTGAAAAAAAAGACCTTGCTTGTTGCTTTTAATGCTTCTTCCAGACAAAAACACGCAATTTCAATGACACCAGTTCAGTGTAAAAATCCTTGAGGTCAAGGAATGAGAGCCACGAGCCCAGCAGATTCACAGCCTATTTTAAGACCCATTTGTCACAGTGAAAAATGCCAACCACAGCTGTAAGTTAAAGGTCGCCCAGTGGGGATTTGACACATCTAGAACTCCGTAAACTGACCTTTCCTTCCTCATTACCAGGCAGGCCCTCCTGGGCATCGTTATCTCACAGAGGAAAAAGGTTGACAGTGAAACCACGAGACACTACGACCAACGTGTGTAGTTGGACAGCATGGCTGTGAACCAAACGGCAAAGTGGTCATTCCATACAACGACATGTTCGGGCTCATATTTAAGCTGGCGCTGATATCTTCGAAGGATGGGGTGTGAACATTTCGAGGAAGGTTTTTTTCCATACTGCCAGATTCTGTTCTTGAAAATCTACCATCTGTTAGCTTCCCTCCATATGACTGACCTGATTTAGCTTATCATCCAGCAAACTAGAATCAGGGTACTGGCTGTCCAGGAAAAGGGTTGGACAGCCCTGGTTCACGTCATAGCTTTGCCAAGGTCTGACTGCACCGATCTGGAAACGGCGACCATCTTTAAAAAGGGCACTTGGTTTGAGCACAGGTGTACTGCTGGGAGACTGAAAGGCCAATCACCTCTCATTTGGCTTCTCCCATCTATTATGAATTTGGTTGGTATTGTGGCGCGAACATGCCCCCGCTTACTGCATCAGCGTCACGCCAACAAGAGGAGAAAGCAGGCGGGTTCCGGAACATTCCCAGGGGTGGGCGGCCCAGAGCCTGCACAGCCGCCTCCCACCAGGACATCGTCAGGGAAGGAACGAGAAGGCCTCTGTGGTGCAGCTCAGAGGGGAAACCAAAAGAGGAAAAGGTGAGGAAGACGCGAGCAATCACGCTGCTCACGATTTAGCATGGAAACCCAGGGAAGGAGGAGGAACACAGTCAGGAGAAGGGCAGAGGCTGCTGACACTGACCACAGGCACCCATTGTCCCAAACCACCACAGGGAAGCCCCCCCCCCCCACCCTGTTGTTCTTCAGGCCCAGGGTTGCCCGGATGTTACCGGAGACGACACGCAGATCCATTGGAATCAGAACGGCTGGGGATACTTACAGCTACGTCAAGCTGGTCCAGAGGGACGGCCTCCTCCGCCAGCAGCTGCACAGAGGAGTCTGCGTTCACGGTGACGGAGCCGCTGCTCACTGAAAGACACACAGCATCACTCAGCATACATGCTAACAACAAGATCCAGCCACCCCACCGCCCATGAGTTCAATAGCATCCACCCAGACAGACTCAAATTGTGTTGAATGAACCAGCATGCGCCTGAAAGATTAGTGCAGCCACTGGTATTCACGTGCTGCCTTGTTTTAGGGGATTTCAACCAAGAGAAGTACTGTAGCCAACCAGATGAGAGCAGTAAGCAGAGATTACTCTAGGTTTAGGATTCAGACCCTGCCATAATAACAGCTGGAGAAAGGACTGCCCCCTGCTGGATGGTCAACATTAAAATGGTCAGATATGGAATCTTGCCATCATTGGGAGCCCAAACTAGGACATTTTAAATACAAGTGAGATGTCAAATATTTTGAGATCAGAATACAACATTGACTAATTAAATCATGACCAAAGCAAAGTAGCCTACACCCACCAAATACTCATATTCTTCTAAGTTTCCTAACACCAAATTGACCAGAAACCCATACCAAGCATCCTGGGCATAAGACTTGAAATGGGGATCCTGTAACATTCCTAGACAGCACACACACACTCTGAACATTCCAAGAAAGCTATGGGTTAGCAGGGTTCTCACCACAGTCCTACACTACACTAGAAGGCCTAGAGGTTAAAGACAAGATCAAGGAAAGAATTGTGGGGAACACCAGCCTCTAACATGAAAACCTCCGGTTGTCATCAAACCAAACCAAAGTTCCCTCTACACATAGTCTTCAGGAAGAATTTTTGAGGAGCCAGGAGCTCATCGGATTCACATAATCAAGGAAGTGATAATTAGTTAACTAATTTAATCAGGTGCACCAGCTCTGGAATTGTCTGAAAACATAATGGCTACTGAATCCTTGAGATTTGAAAGCCCCAGGAGAACACTATCAAGTCAAACCTCACCAAAGTACTTAGCTGCCGAGCCGTCATCGTTGAACACAGTGACCACACCAGGCCTGAGGACCTGCAGTGTGGGTACATGGGCAGGGAGAATACCGAAAGCACCAGTCAACGTGGGCACATCAACCTGTTTCACACTAGCCTCTTTGAAGAACACCTGCGAAGATAGAAACGCAGACGTTACTGTACAGGACCATGACTTAACTGTAGGCACAGAAGAAACAAATAATAATTGACATTCCTGAAACTGAAATTAATAATAATTAACAATTCCAACAAAGCTTCCAGAATAAAACGTTTAGATAACAGCAGCTGAAAGTATATATATGGGTCTTAACTGACTTCTCTGGAAAAAATGAAGGTGAAATAAAATGAATAGTGGGGTTTTTATAACAATAAATACAACGAAATGCCAAAATTACAATTGTAAGTTATTTAACAGTACCACAGATGAGCTGCATCCAAACTAGCAAAATGGTGTAAAAGCTGGCAATATACCATCCAAGTGCTTAGTGGTTTCACCAGACAAGTAAAATGTTGCCAAGACTGGAGATAAATGACTGGGAGTTGGGCATAAAGCAGTGGCCATATCTGTCCAGACTGTAAGAGCAGCAGGCCTATACTGACAGTTACAAACTTATTCAGATAACATCCTTGCTTGGTTGAGTGTTTACGGTAAGGGAAGTCACAGGTTCAGTCAAATGTTTACTGACTACTGAGACCAATTCATAAATAAGAATCAGGGTCACACACACGTTGTGTACCGGTAAGACATTGTCATTCAATCAATGTTCACCCCAGTGGAAGAATAATTCTGCTGACAGGGTTGATCGGCACTTGGTGAACCTTAATGTAAATGTTGACGTTTTCAACTGCTGTGTTTATTACAGTCGAAAAGTTACCCCTTATAAAACTACTTACGCAAAGACAAAATGGGAATCTGATGCACGTAATAGTGTACTGATGTACTACATACATAGTGGTATGTCAGGCATGATCTGATTGTACATGACTTGTATGTAAACTTCAAGACTATTCCATGACTTGTATTTTCAGAGGGGTTACATGTATTAGAGATAAGAATGTGCCTCATATGGTTTCCACTGTGCCAAGATAAGTGTGCTGTAATCGTTTTAAAAAATACGATATCGCCTGCATTGACAAATAGCATAAATATTTATTCCGGTACTATTTATCAAAAGTCAACATAAAAGTTCATTTGAAGTTAAACGTGTTTTGTTACCCTACTTAATGTATGTTTTTATTCCAGTTTGTTTTTTTATATCGTTTTCAGTCTATTTTAATTTCATTTTTTGTATTCTCAAAGCACAACCAATTGCTACTATCAGGGTTCCCACTAAGTCAATTGTCAAATGCCCTGACTTTACCCTGACTAAAAAGCTGAATTTCCATGACCATTAATGAAGGGAAAAACAAGCAGCCTTTTAGCAGAGCACTGAGCAGACAAAACCAGCCCACAGTATTTTAAACCCATCCGTTTGAGCTTTATTTACTAGTTCAGAGACGTTTTCAGTATAACCCTAAGTTTTCACAGCTTAAACATACAGCTATCAGCCATAACATTATGACCACTGACAGGTGAAAAGAATAACACGGATACACCGATCAGCCCTAACATTATGACCACTGACAGGTGAAGAGAATAACACTGATAATCTCATTATCATGGCACCTGTCAGTGGGTGAGACATATCAGGCAGCAAGTGCACATTCTGTCCTCAAAGTTGATGTGTAGGAAGCAGAAAAAATAGGAAGCATAAGGACCTGAGTGACTTTGGCAAGGGACAAATTGTGATGGCTAGACTGGGTCAGAGCATTTCCAAAACTGCTGCCCTTGTGGGGTGTTCCCAGTCTGCAGTGGTCTAAGGAAGGAAAAGCGGTGAATCGGCGAAAGGGTCATGGCTCACTGATGCACATGGGGAACAAAGCCTGGCCTGTGTGGTCCAATCCGACAAACGAGCTGCTCTAGCTCAAATTGCTGAAAAGGTAAATGCTGGTAATGATGGAAAGGTGTGAGAACACACTGTGGATCGCAGTCTGTTGCATATGTGCCTAAAATGGGCAGATGAGCACCAGAACTGGACCACAGAGCAATGGAAGGTGGCCTGGTCTGATGAATCATGTTTCCATTTACATCACGTGGATGGCCAGGTGCGTGTGTGTCGCTTACCTGGAGAACACATGGCACCAGGATGCACTATGGGAAGAAGGCAAGCCGGTGGAGGCAGTGTGATGCTTTGGGCAATGTTTTGTTGGAAAACCATGGGTCCTGCCATGCATGTGGATGTTAATTTTACACGTACCACCTACCTGAGCATTGTTGCAGACCATGTGCACCCTTTCATGGCAACAGTATTCCCTGATGGCATAGGCCAGCAAAAATGGTTCAGGAATGGTTTGATGAACACAACAAGTTCCAGGTCAGGGCTGTTTTGGCAGCAACAGGGGGGCCTACACAATATTTGGTAGGTGGTCATAATGTTATGGCTGATCTGTGTAATGAACAATTCTGATAATCATTAAAATGATGCTCCTGTGGGCTTCATGCAAGTAGCATGCTTCTTATCGTTTGCGTGGCTGGGAAGTGCTCCCTCCGAAGTGATAGATCGATAGAGGTTAACAAACTTTACACTTTGATGTCATCTATTTTTAACACCCAGTCTTTGAAGTCATCATTGTGTAGACAACGCTCTTGAAATTTAAATTTTCCTTTAAAAGTTTGCCTTCGTTAGCAGGTACAAGAGACCGCATATCCTGCCTGAAGTAAGCCTAACCATAACAATACGCGATAGAGGAAATGCGTGAAATAACCCGATAAGGAATACTGCATGAAAAATACATTTTGATAAATGGCAACAAATTAAACATGCTACAAAATTCCCTGATATTCCACGTCTGGAATATGCTTTTTTAAATCCCATGATATTCCTGAAATGCCATGACCAGCGGGAACCCTGTATGAACTGTGTATAGACTTGCTTGCGAAGTACTGGTTAAAACGATAATCTACTACTGAAACTTTTCTATAACAATATAGCCAGCTTCTTACGTGAACCGTAAAAAACTGCACCCCACGACTAGCATGAATGTTAGTTATCTGGTGAATAAACGGTTATGTTCCTATTCCCAAGGTGACAAAACCAAAAGGCATGGGCCTCTGACCCATGGATATAGCTTAGCATGCTAACGGGTTATTTTCACATTGCAAGGTACCTTGGCTAGTCGAGTTAGCCAACCTAGCAGGCGAAGTATCAGCCGACAGACATTGCAACCATTCATGATTGTAAAAATAGAACAGTCGAAACTGACATTCTTTGATGAAAATACGGGCAATAACATCTAATCATTTGCACGCCCGCTAAAAGTTTCTGACTTTGTAGCCTGATGAGAGCTAGTCATTCAGACGTAATGAACGCTACTGCTGTTACTGAAACGACACATAGTATGCACAAATAATTTAGATTGTTAACAATTACAGATGCGACTTTTATAGAATGTTAAAAAATAATGTAGGTTAAACATTAATAACAGCATATCATTGGGGATAATGTTAGGCCTAAATGCCTCCATGTCAAACCCCGGTTTCACCATACCTGCGTCGGCGAAGCAAATGTGAAGGACATCTGGGCAGAGCCTGAGGGCGCGTCAGCAAAGCATCGTGCTTGCCTTAATACAGGGAGAGAGCGGCGGAGAAACCTTGTTACCATCATTTTGTGGAATAAACTAATTCAGGATGTAACCAACACAAATGGATCCACAAGCCCTTGTGTGAAGTCAGTCAAATAGAATGCGCCTGACAGAACAAGGGCATCGGTAACTTAACTACCCACAGTTCCTCATGAGCGCCCAAAGAACTATGGGAAATGAAGTTATTTTGCGTGGCTACGCATTCAATTCAAAGTGCACAATAATTTCTAGATTTTGTCAGGTGGATGTATTATATCAAATAAAGCTAATTATAGACAATAAGAAATGCTCAACATTCGAGAGAAGATTTTTGGATGATATCTGGATAATTTATTTTAGTTCATGATGGGACTTACACTTACGTTGCGTTTATATTTGTGTTGTAGAGAGAGATGTATGTGTATGGATATATAAATCTGTGTTATTTTTTCGCTCACTTGGATATTTATTCCAATGTCTTATTTGAGTGTGCCTATTTGTTGTTATTTGTTGCGCCTATGATTAAGTACGTTAAGACCGATGTGAAACATTACACGACCACTGGGTGGCGCCATTGGAATGTCAAATCGGTTCCACTTAACACGAGATAAGATCATTAGTGATCGATCTGGTGCCAACTCATCCATTAATTAAGGACATTTAAATATGTTACAGTGATACACAGCCGAAACGGCCTCTTACCAAAAGCAGCAAAATAATAACATAGCAGTCTACTAACCACCAAAAATAAACTTGGCCAATTCCAAATAGCCAACTTGTAATACTTAGAACATAACCGTATCAAGCAATATTCTAGAGGTCTAAATGTCAATTGCACCTTCTCCACAACCCACCCTCACCCCTAAAAAAAGATTACTTCTGTTAGAGGTAGGGATGCTGGTGATCTTCGGTGGGCGCCTCCTACTAACTCTTCAATCACTTACGTCACGTGGTTCGTCCCTGACTGGGTAGTGGGTGGGTCTTAAGCCATCAGGATTCATTCATAAATTGTTTTAGCTTTTAAATTAAAATAGTGTTGTTCTGCAATGGTTTTAGCGCTATTGTCTTTCTACATGGACCACCAGCCTACATGGACCGGCTGAATTGTAATTTGGTGAGTGGGATTTATTTATTTATTATTGGAACATGTTTGTGATGCAGATCAACCCGTAGCTATAGGGTTCACATAATACAATCTGGAAATATTTGTATAATATTTTTTTATCGACTACTGTCTACATAAAATATTTTAAGGGTCACAATTCATGCTACTTCTTTTCGGTAACAACCAGTCTATTTTGATGGTGTCTTAGGTTACTCCTCATCTAAAATATATATGCATCTTTCTGGAACCGAATTATACATTAATTTAAATGGAATAGTCGCATCTACACAACAGGCTCTCGTAGTTGCCTGCGGACGAGGTAACCACCCTTAAGAAATAGCGTGTTGATTATAATGCACTCACCAATACGCATTCGTCTAGCTATAGAAATATACTATATTTGGAGCCAGTGCTACACTTTTTCCTCACTACGTCATCGACAGTAGGAATGAAATATGCTATGGATCCCGAAAAAGACCAGTCATTATTATTGTGTGTGGTCTTTCTATGAACAAAGGCAAACAAAAAAGGTAACATCTGGATTTTAAAGTATTTTAAAAGGTCTACATGGCCATTGCGATGTCTATGTGAAAAGCAGCTGTTACAGGCAGAGAAGGCTAATATGAGACTTACTAGTGTAGAATAATTCATTTTCCTACTAATAGCAGTCAACTGAGCAGTCAAACTGTTAAAAATGAATCAGAGACATGATTCATCATGGATCGTTATGCATGTATCAGCGTTCAGACAGGTGGTGAACTATACATGATGTGGAGCGTTTTCGCATGCATGGTTTAACACTATCAGCTGGTTAACATACAGTAAACATTCCCTGAAATTACTTCACAAATGTGTGGTGGTTAAATTCTTGGGAAGCTTACAGTACAACGCAAATTAAACATTCTGACTGAGCCTTATGGTTATCCTGAATGTATTGCCGATTTCAAGCCAGCTTAGGATGTCACAATAAGGTTTTCCACAATTGTAATACAGGTTTGCTAATGTCCATGTTTGTTTCCTGGGCTTGAAATACATTAATACAGTTCAACTGCAGCATGTATTCTTTTTCAAGAGACTGTGTATCTTACTGTCAATACATTGTCCGTGTTACCTCCACGCAGCTGAGTTGCTGGTCATTTCCCAAGGAAGCTTATGCTGAGAGAACACAACAGACCCTGAGGAGACTGGCCAGCCAGGTAGGTGGGCAGAGGCAGGCTGAGAATGCAGCAAAGGAGCTGAGGAGGAGCTGAGCAGGGGGAGAACCGTATCCAGAGCTGCTGCATACAGCCCTCCATCAGGGTAAGACACTTAGACATACAGCTTCCTGGGAGCAGAGGCAACAGGGCCAGGAGGCAGACAGGGAGGGAGGGAGGACAGGAGGTGCTATGCCAGGCACAGAGTGCTGCTGGCATGCTGCTTCTCCCCTGCTGTTTGAGTAGAGAAACAGAGGAAAGCGAGAGACGGAGATTGTTTGTGTGTACATGCGCTTGTACGTGTGTGTGTGTGTGTGTGTGTGTGTGTGTGTACCTGTGGCGTGTGTGCGGGTGTATGCACTGTGGCGGAAGTCTGCAACAGTACTAATGGCTATGATTTGTGTGAGGGAAAGCATTGGACCTTAACTGTTGGAGTACCACAGCTCTCAGTAATGTGTAATGTCAGAGACTCTATTGTGTGTGTGTGTGTGTGTGTGTGTGTGAGGTAGAGAGGGATAAAAGTCTGGGGTCTGTAGTGCCAGGATGGCTATACGGTCGATTTCAAATGACAGCATTGATGCTACTGTAGGCTGCCGCGCTGGCGTCTAACAATTCAGCAGACACAAGGTTTTTTCACAGTGTTTCATAGACTCTCATATCTTGACATCTTACATGCAACCTTATTTATATATGGTAAAAAAAAGGTGTCGAAAGGTGGCCTTTGACTGTGTTCCATGCCAGTGTTATTCTGCTTTTCTGCAAATTCCTGAATGATTTTTAAGTGACAGGTCTCTTCAGATATTTACAGTAGACATCTGAGATTTTCATGTACACAATTTTTCAGGACTGGCTACCTGTCTTCTAACTGAATTTCAGTTAACAGGGAATAGATCTGGATTTTGTTCCAGATGCTGTCTAACTTCCTTTGGACGGTTGTTTTAGGGGGACACCTACGTTTGCCTGGACCATGAGCAATGAGTATACCGTCTGGAACAACCTCACTGAGAACTCCACTGTAAGTCTTTGCCAGGGCCCCGTCCTCATCCTCCTTCCTGTCTCTCTCTCTCTCTCTCTCTCTCTCTCTGTCTCTGTCTCTGTCTCTGTCTCTGTCTCTGTCTCTGTCTCTGTCTCTGTCTCTGTCTCTGTCTCTGTCTCTGTCTCTGTCTCTCTCTCTGTCTCTGTCTCTCTCTGTCTCTGTGTGATTTGCTAATTGCCAGAGTTAACTGTTCTGCCATTCATTCTGCCTGACTGGCCAATAGAGAGAACATCCTGGTCTGGGTATGAAATAATTCAATCCCTGACTTAATGTCAAATTTAATTTGAGAGGAATGACAGTGTGACGTCAGTGTCAGCAGTCATTAACGCTAGGGTAACGGGGATATTACTGAGACTATGGTACAGTTTGTAACCTTGGTTACTGCATGGACTGAAACCTTTGTGACTTTGGTGTTAAATGGATGTACAGTAGCTCCACATAACAACTGTCTGCTGCAGCCACAGAGAAGTCTTCATCTAACCGTACAGTAGATTAACGAAGCTGCCGAAGTATATTTAAAAACTGTTTGTTTAAATAGGAGTATATTGTAGTGACTTTCTAACCTGTCTGATTTCTTCAATAGACAATGGTCCGTTATTCTTAACTGTTGTTACACCAATCAGTCAAATCAACTTTATTTCATTAAGCCTTTTTTACATCAGCAGTTTTCATAAAGTGCTGTTACCCAGCCTGAAACCCCAAAGTGCAGGCAACAACAGAGTTGGTACGCAATGACTAGGCAAGATAAAGGTCTGCTGCCTGATAGGAATTGTTTTCTAAAGCTTTTGGGCAAACACAATTCAATCACATGGAAGTCCAACCTAATTTGAAATATGTCATTTTTGAATAAACGTCAGGTCAGACAGCCTGCACAATGACTTCCTGCTGTTGTATTCCATTTGCTTCAGTGCCCCCAACAGTGCAGCTTTCCCTGTCTTAAGTGCCAACAGGTTAATAGCACAGGTCCCAATTGATTAATAGCTCTCTGGTGTTTATAGATTCACAGTGCACAGACCACTGGGGGTAAATCAATGGCTTCAAGTTACATTCTGTAATCGGTAAGGTAATGGATCTGCACAGTGGTTTTTTTAGGCAGGTATTTCTCACGGTGGGCTGTTCGGGGAGGTATTTCTCACGGTGGGCTGTTCGGGGAGGT
>JACXGJ010014678.1:0-14490 GCA_016801105.1 Esox niger
ATATATATATATATATATATATATATATATATATATATATATATATATATATATATATATATATATATATATATATATATATATATATATATATATATATATACAAGTTCACGAAATATGTAATTATATGTTTTAATGCCTGGACTTGTTGCATTTACAAAGTCCTGTCATCAGCTGATTACAGCCAGAGAAGTGTGTGGCTGTAGTTTTTACTGCGATTAATGGAATGTTTGAATTACATCTAGGCACTTTGGCAGTTAAATGTAAAAGTTATTAAAAAATGTAATGAGTCTTGGCTTTCTAATTAGCTTACATATATGAGGTTCTTTCTTCGCATACATTAAATAACAGGGGATGGTCTTGTTTCAATACAAACATCACACAAACATGCAGACCAAATATCTAGACAGTAGTTGCATAATTTCACTGAAATCTTACACTAAAATGAAAAACTCCTTCAAACTGTTCAGTGACATGTGAATACATTTATATTTATTCCAATCAATTGATGTAACTACTTTTAGTAAATGCTATACGTTGGCAAAAATAACCATGATACAAAATGAGTTCCAAGCCAAGCAGATTGGCTACTGCATGTTTGCTTTCAATGAAAGAGGCAGGGTGCGACCCCATCGCCTTCTGGTATGCCACTGTTACATTCAAACCAATGCCATTTAAATGACCTATAGTTTCCAGTGGCTTTAGGTTTGTTGACGCTGCCGCTTTATACCTCATTAATCAAATACATATATTATAATAGCTTGCTTGGACTAATTCGTTTCTACTATCAATGGAACATCATGCTCCGTTACTGTAATGTAATCCAATCTTTATTTGTTTTATGTTTTGACTCAGAAATGTGGGTTTAAAATAAAACATCATGCCAAACACATTATACATTTAAAACAGGTGATGTGTTCAGGTTGTGAATTTTAATTGTAAAGAAGTTACTTTTTTTAGCAGGTAGTTCATGTCGAAACATGGGCTCATTGGCCACTTGACCTTCCTCATTAAATTTTTCAGAAGATGATGCGAAAGAAGAGACGTTCCTCTGTGGACGGAAGCAAAGATGCAGAAATGTCAAGTAAGTGATTTTCTGTTTCCTACAGGTTTCTAATCAACAAGCATGGAAACCAGGCTTGGAGACAAGAAATCTATAGGATTTCTTATCTCATGGTTCAAAAGTATAAACTAGCTACATGCAGTTAGGTTTATTTTTGGCTCCATCAATTGAAAATATCTGTCTCCATCCCCTCAATTCAGTGTCTAAGAAGAGCAGGACCACTGGGCGTCAGGCCAAGGCTGTGGCGCCAAAGGACACGAGTAATGACTCTGTCTTTGGCCAATTTATTCGCGAGTCTGGTGTAATCTTGAGACAGGGCAGTACAGCCAATGAGATTGGTAAGCATTATATACAAAGATGAACAAAGTTCTAAATGAGACAATTGGTGGAAAATGCATAATTCTATTTCTTTGTTAGCTGTGGACCAAGTGGTTTTTCAAAAGAGACTGCAACAACAACTGAAAAAGAGTCCCAGATACCCTGGTGTGAGTACAGTTTCCATACTACATCTTTGGTATGGCATATTTGATAAATCCTGATGTATGATATTTCAAGCTTGGTGGACAACAGATTTTGCAGGAGTTTATCACCGGACTGGAGTCTCACATTGAGGATCCTGAGAGGTTCAGGAACTGTCTTCTTCCCTGTGTCCCCCGCCTGGCCGATGGGGACTCCAGGTAATCCCATCCCAAACGGGTGGCTGGGCAACTGTCTCAGTAGAAGCTATCAAATTCTCTTACCCTTTTGCTCAGTTACAGCATAGAATAGGCAAATTATTACATGTAGGCAAATGTCTTTAGGTTTTGATAAATGTTTAACGTCCTGTCTGTGGCTGTGCTCTGGCAGATCGTTCCAGGAGAGCCTGCTGCGCATGCTACTGGGGATTGAGATGCTGCAGGTAGCACAACCTTAGTAAAGCCCATGTAGAAACACATTGGCCTGAGGAGCCTTGTCTCTGAACTGTGATATTCATATATGCCCACCATTTTGTAAAGCCTTTCATCTTTCCTTTTGGTTGTAGACTTTGGTCATTAACACGTTGTTTGAGAAGCTTCCTGAGTTCATGTTTGATGGGTAAGTAACGTCTGTCTGGAAGTGCTATTTAATGTTTTGTAGAAATTGTTGTTGATGGCGCTGCCTAAAAAAATGAAAACAAGTTAAACTCTGGGTTCATCCTGAAGCTCATATTTTCTGAACTGACAATTAGTTACCTCATGATTTCACCACCTTTTTTGTACCTAATTGGTATGTTGCCAGTCAGCATACTGTCATCATTTGCGGCCTTTGCTATGTTTTCTCTATTGACCAGTCTTTTTTGTATTTTGGCTGGTAACCAGACCTGCTGTGTTTTCTCGGTTGATCAACCTTTGCTGTGTTTTAAGTGATTACCAGAGCAAAGCTGACAGTGCCATAACTAGATGCCAATCGAAACATCTTTGTTTTCTCTGAAATTTAGAAGCTGAGTGACATTTTAAAATGTAATGAGTCAAATGATTGGAATCTGGCTTTCAATGTAGCAGAGACAGTTAACACCTTCCAACATTTTCGTAACCATTCATCAATAATCAAAAATCCCTTTTTTTCTGTTTTACTATTCCCTGTAGTGCTGGAGAGGACGGACTCAATATCCCTCATGTTATTGTCAACCAGCTGAAGTGGTTAGACAGAGTCAAAGATAGCAAGGTACTCCTATTCCTATGACAGCAGTTCTGCCCTTTATACTAGTCTAACCTTGCCTCTACATTACACTGTCACTAATCAGCAGGGCTTGCCTGTCTTCTCTCTGACTTCACTGAAACCTGTCATTATAGGAGTTGGCGGGTAAGCTCATGCAGCTGGTTTCTGTGGCTCCGGTGGAGATTCAGCGGGACATCATCACCAGTCTGCCAGAGATCCTAGAGGACTCCCAACACAGTGACATCGCCAGGGAACTCAAGTGGGTAGAGGGCAGTACGAGGCAAGGCAGTCTTGTTTGTTGATATGTGTTCCAATGATGAATAGTACAACAGTTAGTTTTCTGTTCTCTCTCTGTTGTAGCCTCTTACTCCAGGAAAACACTCAACTGACTGTGCCAATCCTGGATGCCCTCTCTAGCTTAAATCTGTGCTCCACTCTGCTAGCTGAGGTAACAGGCACTGACAAGTTTTCTAACCTCCCGGCACCGACATTGTTTGTCCCACCAGCAGTGACACTATTTTGACTGGTTGACTCTGTATTTAACGTTAAGCCTTAATTCTTCAGCGAGAAACTATTAAATTACCTGTTATATACACACATACATTTGCTTTTCAACTATATTTGGTCTACCACATGTAAACAAAAAAATGACCTAAACAGTCCCCATTATGAAGGCTGACCCCATCACGTACGTTTGTCCTAAAATGTCTGCTCTCTATGGTCGTGTGTGTCAGGTGCGCGCGGCAGTCATGGCCACGCTTTCTGCTGTCCAACTGGAGGACCTGCCTGTGGTGGTCAAGTTCATCCTGCACTCCATATCCTCATCAGATGCCCTTGAGGTCAGAGGTCACCCAGCGGCATCACTGACTGCGTGCAGTCATGCATTTCGTTTCTAAGAGCAAGAACAAAGCCTTGAACACATCATAATTATTTCATACGGGATCACCACACTACGGTTTCACTTAGCAACAAACTACTCTCGGCCTGACGAAGACGATGACGTGTCGGTCCCACTAAGTGCGGCTGTGTTCTCTGTGGGTTATCAGGTGGTGTGTGAGCTACGTGGGAAGCTGGAGCTGGAGCTGTGTGTTCTCCCTCCAGTGCTTCAGGCATCTCAGAGCCGTGTGAAGAACAAGGGCCCGACAGGGTGAGATTCTGCACCAACACCCTCCTCCCTCACAGAGTGCCTGTGCATGCTGTTGTGAGACCAAAGAACACTTCCTTTCATTGGGGTTTTATAGAGGCCACTTGCTGTAGTTTCTGGCTTGATGTTGCCACCAGGTCTACGGATACTTCTGGGCCCAGCAGCAGTCAGGACAGTGTTGCCCTGGTTTTGGACAGCATCAAATCAGCAGTGCGCTTCCAGAAGACCATATCTGAAGCCTGGCTCAAGGTAGGCAGAATAGCTCTGGGCGGCATTCATATATATCAACAGCCTTTTCATTCTCAGTATCTTGTCCCTGTTTGACTCTTCCATCCCACCCACCCGTGTGGTTCTTCAGGCCATAGAGAATGTTGACGCAGCAGAGGATCACAAGGTAGGTCCCACACCTTCCTCCGGTTTTCCTGTTTCTTTTACCACGATTGCTTACACTGGTCAGATGACTTGTTTATACTTAATCTGAGCTCTGTGTGCGTCGTTCTGTCCATTGACGTGTTGTGGATTAAGGTCATTGACCTCCTGGTGCTGTTCATCCTGCACTCCACCAATGCCAACCACAGTCGACGTGGGGCTGAGAAGGTCCTGAAGGTCAAAGTGAGAGCCGGACAGATCCAGGAGGCTCTGCTACAGAAGACCTTCAGGGGCTACTCACAGGTGAGACAGCAGTAGCTTAGTCATGTGTCTTTCCAACTGAAGCTGGTCTTAAGGAGGCTTGGGGGGTACAACCCTAACACGGGACATTGCGGTCGGTCTGGTTTTCAGTACAGTCAGAGCTTTCTGTGCTCTGTTACGCTCTGTGAACATAAATGTGCACTGTTTGCTAAATCGCATCACTGCACTGCAAGTGAAGAAAATTGATCAATTACACTTCTCTGTTTGGAAACTTTTTGGTTTGAAGCAGAACAAAAAGGATATAAGTTAAGTAATTAAAAAAATCTGCCTGAAGGCAATAAGAGCAATACATGGTCGGCCAGACGGAAATATCGTCAGCCAGACGTGAACCATTTTCATCCGCAACATTTACAACTAACCAGACCGTTACGGGGGCTTTTTAAACAACCACCAAATATAGAAAGAACAGCACTAGTGTCCAGATGGTGTTGCCAAACACATAGCGAAAGAAACCTTCAAGGATACTGTCAATACCTCAGACCTTCTGGATGAGCGGCCTGGGAGAGAATGTCAGGCTGAAGAACAGCTGTTCCCGACTTCCGCTCCGGGGTTTGGAGGAGTGCGGGGATTAGAAGGTGAAGTACGCCACGCTGTGGCGCGACATCAGAATGACAGGCCTCAGCAGTCAGCACCACGATCCCCCGAGCGCCCCCGTTTCCTCCGGGGCTCAGCTGAAGGATGTGTTTAAAGATGAGGATGTGAACTGGACTGGAAGCCTGCCGTTCTGTGTTCCAGGTGATGAGAGGTCACTTCCCCTCCATCCTGGCCTTGGCCCAGACTCTGCTGCGCTGCCCTGACCCCTGCATGGTGGCGTTCGGTGGACACATGTACCGACACTCATTCACTGCCTTTGACTCCTACTGCCAGCAGGTACGTGTGTCAGGGACGTGCACGACTATGATAACGGAGGCCTTTGTGCGCGTGGTTGTTCCCGGAGATTTGTCCCCGTCGTTCCCCCTCGTGTGTTCAGCTGTGTCTTCGGGGTGTTTCTCTGGGTCTAGGAGGTTGTGGGATCCCTGGTGACTCATGTGTGTAGCGGAGTGGGTGGGGAGGTGGATGTGGCGCTGGAGCTTCTCTGTGGCCTGGTGACTGAGAAACCCTCTGAGATGGCGCTCTACGCCGTCTTTGTCAAGGTGAGGACGTCTAAACATGTCAGCGCGTCTAGAATTTCTCAACGCTGTCTCGTTTTTAACCAAGAGTTGTACTCAAAGCCTCTTTACCTCTGTCTGGTTTTGTGAAGGGTATCCTGGACTACATGGACCATCTGATGCCTCAGCAGATCCGCAGGCTCTTCCACCTTCTCAGCAGCCTGGCCTTCAGACAGCAGCACCAGGGCTCACATATCCAGGTAAGCAGGTCAGACACTGGGGATGTTTTGGCCTTACTCTCAGATGGTGTCTGCATGGTGTTAATGGAGGAGAGGACATTCCTCTGTCTTTCTCTGTGTGATGTTCCTCATTCCACACGCCTGTTACCTCTGTCTGTGATGTTCCTCATTCCACACGCCTGTTACCTCTGTCTGTGATGTTCCTCATTCCACACGCCTGTTACCTCTGTCTGTGATGTTCCTTATTCCACACGGCTGTTTCCTCTGTGTCAGGATGAGATGCACATAGTGATCCGTAAGCAGCTGTCCAGCACCGTGCTCAAGTACAAACGCATTGGTATCATCGGAGCTGTCATGGTGGTTGGAAGCATGGGGGTGTGCAGGTAGGCCATCCCACATCTACTGTTCTCCTTACTGACCCGGTTCTGTTCTCCTTACTGACCCGGTTCTGTTCTCCTTACTGACCTAGTACTGGTAATCCCCACATTGCCAGCATTTTCCACTCATTGGTGGGACTTGTTGTTTTTACATGGATATTAAAACATTACATTATGTTTCTAAGTCTCCTTCATCCCTAATCTGGCTTTCCAATATCTGTACACCTTCTATTTTCCTAATATTTCTATTCTATCTCTCTTATCTCTCTCTTTATGAATCTCTATCTCTTTTCTGTTTAATCTAATCTATCTATTTGTTAACTAGGCCCAAAGTGGAGGATTCCCAAGGAGGCACATTGCCAAAGGAGACATACAGACAGGTATGAATACTGGACTGATTCTCTCTCTCTGTTTAGTCTGAATACTGGACTGATTATCTCTCTCTGTTTAGTCTGAATACCGGGCTGATAAACTGTTTCTCTACAGTCTGAATGCGTTTGTCTTATGTGTGTCTGTAGGTGACGGCCCTGCTGGAGCTGGTGCGGTCATGTAGTGACAGCTCTCCTGAGGCGGCTGCTCTCTACTATGATGAGTTATCCAACCTGGTGCTCACCTGCACTTTGGACCCTCTGGTGCAGGTCGGCCTCTAAAGCGCCCTTCATACACAATTCATAGCTCTGTTACGGTCCTTTTCAATCCCATCACTCTCTCCCAAATGCACCTTTTGCTGTAGGTTTATAGATGCATAAACAACATTAGGACACTAGGCACTTTTATAAGGTTAACTAATAAGCCTTTCTGGGATCTGGTGTGTTGACTCAGGCCTGGATAGGGAAGAGTGTGCTGGAAGACTTCCAGGAGGACTTTGTGGTGGATGTGGGGCCAGAGATTACTGGGTAAGTGAGTGTTTTAATATGGGCCAACTGCATGCGTATGGCTGACACCAAATCATTAAGAACACCTCTAGGAAGAGGCACGGTGGAACGTGCTAAATTGAAGGGTGACAATTAATGGTCAGGGAGAAGACTAACCATAACCTCGTGCTGTCCATTCCTGGGCCCCAGCTCCTTTCCCTTCCCAGTATGTGCCATGTACAACCTGGATGAAGAGGACAGTCAGGTAGGGATTGCTATCAACCTGCTGCCTCTCCTGTCCGATGACCTCCAACACAAGGGGGCGCTGTGGAGTCAGACTGTGAACAACAAGACCCAGAGGTTTGCCATCTCACTGATCTTGTGTATTTTCAGAACATGGGTTATTAGTTATGTTGTTGAGTGGTTAGCAGAGTGGGCCAGCGGGTGAACAGTGTGTTGACCAGTGTGCGTGTGTCTTGTGTGGCAGGTGCGTGTCTCCTCTGTGCCTGGCCCCGTTCTTCCGGCTGCTCAGGCTGTGTGAGGTGCAGCAGCGCCAGGGAGACCTGGAGGAGATAGATGCTCTACTGGGTGAGGTGGTTGAATGCTGATCAATATAGATACAAATGTAACACTACAGATGGGTCATGTGTGGCTTCAGACAGGGCTTTGGACACAGTGAAGTAGGGGTTTCAATCGTGTTGTGCGTGCGTGCGTGCGTGCGTGCGTGCGTGCGTGCGTGCGTGCGTGCGTGTGTTCGTGCATTTGTTGACCTGCTAGTAATCTGAAATTGCAGAAACATTGATGTGGCCCATCTATGTCATAATATTCACCTGGCACAGCCAGAAAGGGACCGGTCACCTTTTAGAGACTGGCTTGTCTCTTTATTTATCTTATGTTCCGACCCAATTCGGAGGCTTTTCTTAGCCACAGTGTGTCAGTTTCTTGTCGTTGCTTAGTCTGTGGGTGTTCAGGCTGGGTGTCTGTAGAAGCCCTTCGGGGCCACTGCTGATGTAAAACCAGCTTAATAAAATGAGTTGAATTGATTGTATTTCTTTTTGCAGGCTGCCCTCTGATCTTGACTGACTTGGATGTGGTGAATAAGTCAGACAGCCTGTCCAGGCCTGAGAGAGAGTTCCTTTGTGGGCTGCTCTTCTATACAATCAACTGGTTTAGAGAGGTGACTACAGGGATATCTGAACTTTGACAAGGAAAATGGGATATTGTCCAGTGCGCACATTATGTCTAACTGAGATTTGTCTTCCAAATTCAACCAGACCTCTCTGAATTAGGGTTAACTGACGTGCTCAGGGATGGGAAAATTATCTTTTTGTTATCGGTCAGAAACTCTTACCAATGGGCCACCTTGTACAGTCTTTGGTGTAGATTCCATGATTGATTGATTCATTGATTGATCTTTTTCAACTGGTTGGTGAAAATAAGCATTACGATTGGTTGAAATTCATTCTGGGCTATACTAAAAAAGCCTATTACCAAGACTGGGATTTTGGTTGACCTTTTCATTTCGTGAACTTCATCTCTACTGTATCGCCATCTAGTCATTATCTCCCCTGGTTTCTTGTCTAGACATTTGGTTTGTAAAAAAAACAGTGTTTGTACAAATGTTGGTTTCTGTGAAGTGATGCATCAAAATACTATTCATGATTATACAACAGAATACATTTCACTAGAGTAAGAGGTAAATGAAATCAGTGCATGCACTTCTAATCTTCAACTAGAATAATGAATCCAGGTTTTTTTAAATACAGTCCTTTCTTAGATTCCAAATCGATTTTCTTTTGCCAAACAAATTGGCAATAGAAATTAAATTGTGTCTGTCAAGTCAAAACATTTGCCCACCCTTGTCTAGTGTTTGATTTAAATAAGTAATCCCGTGTCATTATTTCAATAATTTCCCTCCATCCTAAATGTCTAGCAGGTAGGGTACCGGTGTAGCATATAAAGTGACTCTGCTTGCTTGATGAGCCAGGTGTTGTGCTAAATTCAGAACCGTGCTCAGCTCTATCACTGTCAACAGTGCCTGGCTGACCGCCCAACATCCAAAGCAACTAGAATGAATTAAATGAACACAGAAAAGAACGGTGTCTGGACATATTCCTGGTGGAAGGATAAAATAGTATGAATACATTTGTCAAACAAAGGCCATGCAACT
The DNA here is from genome assembly GCA_016801105.1 of Esox niger. Taxonomy (NCBI): domain Eukaryota; kingdom Metazoa; phylum Chordata; class Actinopteri; order Esociformes; family Esocidae; genus Esox; species Esox niger. The sequence goes on from JACXGJ010014678.1 coordinate 9,303, forward strand.
TGAATTGCCTCACAAGTTATGTATTTTAATAGTAAGGTGAGATTGTCTTCAAAAATATTTTATTGAATTGATTGAGTTGAAATACTCAAGAAAAAAACGTTTCACCAAGACCCGTGTTAGTCCAAGTAATGGTACTGGTGTCAGGTGTTGGACAGCACCATTGAAAGCATGTACCAGTTGAGTTTGACTTATTTTTAATATACTGAACTGCTAGTATTGTTTTTCCTGCTGGTATTCTATTTTCCCTGTTTTTTTTAAAGTATTTTATCTCCCTATGATTTCCAGGATATAAATCATTGTTATTCATTTGTGTCTTCAGCACAATGACTTACCATGTTTTGTCACTTGTTTATGTCATTTCCGGCCAGAGGAAATCTATTGGTCATACAAGTTCACTATATCTCAGGATTTGGCATGGGCATGAATACTTTTGGGCTTAATTGTACCTTACATTTGTGTGTGTTTGTTTGCAGGTTGTGAATGCATTCTGCAGTCAGAAAGACCCTGAGATGAAGATGAAAGTGGTCACTCGTCTTCAGAACATCACCTACCTCCAGAGTATATTGGAGCAGATTTTAGCAGGTACTGTCCTGTGCTGCAAGAATACCAGCACACAATACACAGGAAATGTCATGTCAACTGGATTTGAAAAAAATCTCTGAACGAAAGGTTTTCTTTGCTTCCTATCACTTGCTTTTGAAAAGGTGTACATTTCATGGGCGATTTGACAATCCCTGCTATTTTGTTTTGTCTCAGCTACCCCGGGCTATTGCCCTCCTCTAGCCAACTTCGATGGGGAAAGTACAGAGGGAACTACGTTGTCTACTTCCACTGCTGCTCCAAAGAAGGGAAAGAAAGGTGCGTAGGCCTAAACGCTGGCAGGGATACAACATGTGTCAAGGTGGCATCCCATTCCCACTAGAGTAGAAAATATTCAGAATCACCCTACCGCCAAAGGGGGTTTTGAAAACCTATTTAGCTGGTTTTGTCATTAGTGAGGAAATCAATATTTTAATGTCTGGCAGAAATTACCTAGAATGTTGCGGATTAAGGGTTGTAATATCTTCATTAACATCCCACAAAACGTGCTGCAGTAAAAATTTGCATTTTACATTAAGTGAAAAGTTTCTTGGAAATGCAAGTTGTTTGTGGTTAGTTGGGGATTCACCAGTACCTTTCTCATGAGATGACATGTAACTCTTGTGGCGGTTGTCTTGCAGAGAGTGCTGGTAAGAAAAAGAAAGCCCCTTCTAAGAACTCATCGGCAGACAGTTCTCAGCTCGAGGAGTGTACTGAGGCCGAGGACATCCAGCAGGTTAACACGCACACCTTTTACCTCACAGGGTGTCTCTTACACAATACTGTCTTTACCAACGGTGGAGTTCTGTCACCGTTTTTTGTGTAGGACCATCCAGAGAAAGAAAAGGAGACCAGCAAGCCAGCGCTCAGTCTTGTGTCCTACCGACCCTTCTTCAGGGAGCTGGACATGGAAGTACTCAGTGTACTGCAGTGTGGCTTGCTCTCCCGGTCTGTGCTGGACAGTGAGCTTCACAGCAAGGTAGGACACCAGCCAGCCCAGAGCCTAAACGGGTCAGACAGCCGGTCTTTCCTCGTGGCTGAAATGCCGTTTGAATTTGTGGAAGAAATAAACAATTTCAGAAACCGACTCTCTTCCAAGAATGAATGATGACATTCTCCTTGCGTAAATTCTCCTTAACAGATACAACTTCCTAACAATGTCTGGAAAAAAGGTTCTACTTTTTATAATTACCCAGTCTACATTTAACACTTGTGTAATAGCTTGCATTTACAACATACAACAAAAAAAGAGAATGGAACCAAGTGAAAAGCTTACAGTCTTATAATGAAGTCGTATTCCGCTCAGAGTAAATTTCTACCCCACATTCCATACTTAATTGTTTTGCCTTAAACAAATCAACTGGGGGAATGTGGTCCCACCCAGTACCCTGTATACATCATACTATCTGAAATCCCTCCAACTAGTGTGTGTTGGTTTGTGTTGTGTAGGTGCGGGAGGAGGTGCAGCTGGGCCCAGCAGAGTTAGTCTTCCTGCTGGAGGATATGTGGCGCAAACTGGAGTTCAAACTGACCGTTTCCCCTGCCAAGAGAGCCCCGTTTCTTAAGGTAGAACAAGCACGCGTGCGCACACACACCCTCAGACACACATTGTATGTACGTTGTGTGAATGGCCTTCTTCCATGCTGCCTCCTGTCTCCAGGGAAAGACCGACAAGAGCTTGGGTTTCTCCCATCTTCAGCAGACCAGCCCTGAGGATCTTGCCTCCCGCTGTGTCCTGCTGTTGCCTACCCTCTGCACCCACCTGGAGAACTGCCACAACCACTTCCAGGTAAACACACACAAACACCTTGGGTTTTCAGGCCACACGCTGCACGTATTGCTGTGGTGTCTTCCTTTCTGACTGTCCGCCCTGCTGTGTGCAGACACTGCTGTCTGAGAACCAGGGTGTTGTGGACGCCACAGGCCTGGATGTGAAGGAGCATCATCTACTGTCCTCAGCCTACCAGCTCCTCCTACAGATCCTCCACACCACCTTCAGCTGGTCGGTCACACCTTAATGAACCGCTACACACAGCACAAGTCTTGCCTCATTGCGCCAGTGTTTCATTATGTTCTGGTGCATCCACGTTATGAGAAGGAATAGAAGATCTGTATATCCACAAACAACTTCACAGTCTGCCTTTAACAGTTGCAGTCAAGCTAATACTTAAGGTTCAGAAAAAAACAGATGTTTCAAGCACCCACAGTACCATGGATGTTTATGTTGTCCGTTCACTAAAAGTTACCACTCCACAACGCCGCCTGCACAATCCTGCCTTTCAGGACAATACTGTCACTGCACCTCTCCTTCACGTAGATGATAACTACACAGAGTTTGGCAACAATGAACCACATTAGCATGTTTTGGCATTAATACCTTGAATATTGAGGATGAAGGTTACCAGTAGATGTTTGTGGCGGCTTGTTTTTTCTTGTCCAACCTTAACGCCTCATTCACCAAACTGGGATCTTAAATTGGTGAACTGCAGTAATAAAGATGTAAAATGTTCCATTTCCATTAGCTTCTATAGCTGCTAATTATGATTTGCATCCAAAAACAAGCTTTTTTTGGCATCATGTAAAATTAGATTTAGACATAAGTTTCAGTGTGTGGTTATATTTAGGTTTAAGGTTTGGTAGATGACTCAGATTTTCTCATCTCTGGATCTGGATGTAAAGTCTAAGGTGTCAGTAACTGTGTGTGTCAGGTCTGGTTTCTCCCAGATGGAGCACCGTGGCCTGCTGAAGAAAGCTCTGGGAGTTCTGGCTGGCCGTCTAAAGGAAGGAGGGGCTGAACTGACCCTGGAACAGCTCGTTAGGTAACAGAATGCTTCAGAACACATGGCACGCGTGTTTGGTGGAGCCCTTCTCATCCCTTTCTCTGGCCTCCAGGCACAGCTTCGAGTATCTGCTGAACTTCCGCAGCACAGTGCCCAGCCTCAGCATAGCCCTGGGTCTCTCCCAGCTCCTCATCACCGTGGCTGGGAGAGGAGGCCACCACGCGACATACAGGGAGCAGTTAGGTGAGAGGTGCACTCCACCGGGTCTTTTCTTTCATTAAGGGTCAGTGCTGGCGCATGACCGTCTCTGCCCCTCTAGCCACGCTTGCCCGGACATTTCTGTGCCAGGAGTGGGTGACTGCCAGTGGAGACCGAGAGAAAGGACCCAAACACAACGAGACTCTCCAGACCCTCCTCAGGTGTGTCACACTGGGGTTCACTGGCATTGTGGCCATGATGGGCCTGGATACCTCAGACACCGGACAGACTCATTTATCTCATCTAGAATAGCACCTCTCCTGATCTCACTGGCTGTAAGGTGAATGTTTTTGTCCCATTTTGCCTCGATAGTATTTTCCTGGAGCACACCGATGATGTTCTGAAAGCAGTGGAGGAGATAGCTGGAGAGGGCATTCCTGAGCTTCTCGACGCAGCTAAAGACGCCAGCTCTAGAACATGGCCCACTCTTAACAGGTAGATGTGGTTCTACCATTAGCACTCGAACAAGGCCCACTCGTCACAAATCCATGTTGTACTACTATTACCTCTAGAACAACATGATCTACTTAATCGTTCTTCCTCTCTTCCGCTCCCTTCAGGCTGACTTTCCTGGTGTTCTATAAGGGGATGATGGGAGAGCTGGAGAAGGCCGTGAGGAAGATACCCCCTGGCAGACAGAGTGACAGCTCTGAGGTACTTTGTTTAAAGCAACTTGACGTATGCACTGCCAGGAGAGCAGATGGAAGAGAACAGTGGCCATCATACAGTGGCCATTATTGTGTGACCCAGTCTGCGAATGTGTGTGTGTACTGTGTGAGGTTCATAATGGGACACTAGCCATGCTGTGCCCAGGTGCAGAGTGAGAAGCTGCTGACATGGAACCTGGCGGTCAGAGACTTCCACATCCTTGTCAACCTGGTTAAGGTACGGAGTCTGTTTACTCTGAGCGGGTCTACGCTTGATCTAATGCACGGTGTGTCTACTACTCTATTCACTAAGACGTCTCTATGCCTGGAAAGCTACAGGAGATCTGTGTCAACATGCAGTCTCTTGGGTGTTGTGCCTCTCCTGCATACAGACTGTCACCCTCGGCATGGAAGGAGATTAGGGCACCTGCCACGCTCGGCTGTGTCTGTGCCCAGTGTGTGTGCCCGGGGGGGGGGGGGGGTGTTTGTGTGTCTTGGTAGGTGTGTAGGCACATTTGGATGGGCTCTCCTGGTGCAGTCTGGTAGTGAGAAACTAAGAGGTGATGTTTATCCTCTCCTCTGTCTTCTCTCCAGGTGTTTGACAACAGAGCCGTGCTCAATGTGTGCTTGAAGGTGAGTCTCGGCACATTGGTGTTGTCCCGGCGTGCCGCGGTGCCAGACACAATCCATTATTAGAACTATTATCACAACCGGGTTTTTCACTTTCCTGTTGCCAGTATGGACGTCTTTTCCTGGAGTCTTTCCTGAAGCTGGGGATGCCCTTGCTTGATTTTAGCTTTAAAAAGCACAAGGTACAATTTAAACGTGTACATACCAACAGTATACATAGAATGGCTTGTGTCCAATTAAATAAGGCAACGTGTGTGTGTGTGTGTGTGTGTGTGTGTGTGTGTGTGTGTGGGG
>JACXGJ010014679.1:0-14407 GCA_016801105.1 Esox niger
GTGGTGTATGGTGGTAGTAGTGGTGGTCGTAGTAGTAGTGGTGTATGGTGGTAGTAGTGGTGGTCGTAGTAGTAGTGGTGTATTGTAATAGTGGTGGTCGTAGTAGTAGTGGTGGTCGTAGTAGTAGTGGTGTATCATAGTAGTGGTGGTCGTAGTAGTAGTGGTGTATCGTAGTAGTAGTGGTGGTAGTAGTGGTGTATCGTAGTAGTAGTGGTGGTCGTAGTAGTAGTGGTGTATCGTAGTAGTAGTGGTGGTAGTAGAACTGGTGTATGGTGGTAGTAGTGGTGGTCGTAGTAGTAGTGGTGTATCGTAGTAGTAGTGGTGTATCGTAGTAGTAGTGGTGTATCGTAGTAGTAGTGGTGGTCGTAGTAGTAGTGGTGTATGGTGGTAGTAGTGGTGGTCGTAGTAGTAGTGGTGTATCGTAATAGTGGTGGTCGTAGTAGTAGTGGTGTATCGTAGTAGTAGTGGTGGTGGTAGTAGCAGGAGCCTAATGCATTTGTATTTTCCTGTCAGAATGTTTTTTAAAACCACCCTCAAAGTGTGGGGAAAACGAATAGTCCTAGAATCTAGACTATTCAGCAATAACCTGAGAATGATATTGATTCTTTCCCCAATAAAGCAATTAATAAGAAGCCAATACACAACACTAGCCAATACCTAGCTGGCGATTTTCTGCGATCGATGTCTGGCGTTTCTCCAAAGTTTTGAGTGGCTCTGAAGAATATCTAGACGTGAGAGAATCAAAACTGAACAGGACTGGGAGCCAGGTGGTGTTTTTCTTACCCTGAGTGAGGACTTCATCCAGGTAGAGCTTAAGCCGGCGACCGCGGAGTCCGAACACCTTGGCGGTCTCAGACAGCAATGCATCATGGCTCAAGCTGTTGTGTCCAATAGGGTTGACAAGGAGCAGGGTCCCAACATCCCCACTTTGACACTCTGAGGAGAGGACAGGGCAACAATAATCAGGTCTCTCAGAAGAAATCTAGCGCTTTTCATAAATAGCATCAACAGTCAATGGCGTAGGTAGTCTTAACACCTAGATGTGCGAACCAGCAACCGGAGGAATCCCAGTTCAAATCCTGGAAAGCAACAGAAGATTTGTGTTTTTAAATTCTAGATGTAATTCCCCAGTGGTTGTTGGCTGGGGTTGGGATAAACCTGTCTAATTTCAGTTTGACACTGTGTCCTGAATAATAAACGACTCTTAATAGAGTTCCATGACATGTACAATGACCTAATCTTTAAAGGCAGTGTACACTGGGCAACAAGGCAGAGAACACTCAAATCTGAACACAACTGTGGAGTTCAACATACCAGCAGGCTGACAGTTGGCTAGTTGGAGGTTGACGTAGGGACAGATGAGGGAGGAGTCAGAGCTGGGGGAGGAGCTGAGGGAGGAGCCGGATGTCACAGACAGAGTTTTCCCATTCAGGGACAGGAGGTCAGACGTACCAGTCAGCTCTGAGACGGTTGGTAAAAAGTAACAACACTCAAAATATAAACTAGAATTGACAATTTTGTCAGCTCTGAAACATACAAAATACTCAGAAGCTGAAGCAGCCTTTGTCTACTTTTGAGGCTGAAGTACTCAGTCGGCTTTTAAAACGTTTATGGGAACCCTGCCATTTTGGACCAGGGGTGCCAGGATATTATGAATACGATGCCTGTCATGGCTAGAAAACAACCCAAGGCGTAGGCTTACAAAGTCTGATATCATTTTATAATTGGACTTTTTGAGGATAGCCTGTGTTCCTTAGCATAACCCTTCAAAGGCTACACACAAGCAGATGCACCCGAAGATGGTGCTATTGTTGCCTCTGGAGGAATTTCTTGAGACTCACTAATGCGTTCCGTTTATGTTCGATGAAAACTTTTTGTAATATCCTTGAAGTCAGTTTTAATGTCTGATTCTGTCAGCATGTTCTGCAAACCGGATTTTATAAGACCCTGGTGTCGTTGCATCTGGGTCAAACATATTTTTGTTCCTAACTTGGAAATTCACTCACAGATGATAATATCTTACCTTTGTCGCCGTCGAAGACAGAGAACTTGGTGTTGTTGAGACCAAAGACACAGGAACAGACCTGTCTCAGCTTGGCCATGTCCAGCTGGTTGTCTCCTTTGGGGTTCTCCAAGAGGACCACTCCCTCTAAGGCAAATAAAATGACAGAAAAATTATTACTAGAAAGTATTAGCCCATCATATAACAAATGGAAAAGGAACCAAGTACCAAGCCCTGGAGGACACCAGTAGGCAGACAGAGGACCTAGTACCAACCCCTGGAGGACACCAGTAGGGAGACATTAGAGGACCTAGTACCAGGCCCGGAGGACACCAGTAGGGAGACATTAGAGGACCTAGTGCCAGGCCCCAGAGGACACCAGTAGGGAGACATTAGAGGACCTAGTACCAGGCCCGGAGGACACCAGTAGGGAGACATTAGAGGACCTAGTACCAGGCCCCAGAGGACACCAGTAGGGAGACATTAGAGGACCTAGTACCAGGCCCGGAGGACACCAGTAGGGAGACATTAGAGGACCTAGTACCAGGCCCCAGAGGACACCAGTAGGGAGACATTAGAGGACCTAGTACCAACCCCTGGAGGACACCAGTAGGGAGACATTAGAGGACCTAGTACCAGGCCCCAGAGGACACCAGTAGGGAGACATTAGAGGACCTAGTACCAGGCCCGGAGGACACCAGTAGTGAGACATTAGAGGACCTAGTACCAGGCCTGGGGGACACAAGCAGTGAGTCCAGTAATGTAAAGCTTGGTCGGTCTAAGAACTCTTAACATACCTTGTTCCTTGTTGTTAAGTTTGAGATGGACGTTGACAAAGGCACATGCAGGGCCGGTCATAGGCGCTCTACAGATGGCTGCTCCCTTCACTATGGTCAGTTCCAGGTCTGAACCCTTCAACTATTGTAGCATTCAAGCACAGAGAAAGAAACATGTTGGGGACCGTAAACACAACTGAAAAAAAAGGGGTAGAACCGGTAGAATCCTTTATTGTCTGATCGTAACCTAGAGTTGTACTGTTTAACATCATCCCGACCAACCTGCGTCTTCTCCTGCACAATGATACTCGAGCCCGCAGGGACGGGGTACGTTTTCAGTGGTGCTTTGGTAGTGGCAAGGATGAAGTCCGTGTGGGCCAGGATCACCTGGTCCAGGTAGTCACCCGCCGGCTCACAGCTGTAGAACACCGTGATCTCATCCGACGGAACCAGGTGACCCTAGGAAAGGCCCAGAGGGGTTAGGTACGCTGAGAAGCCCCGAATCACCGGGTTATTGTGGCTAAAGATCCGTCCGGTGACTCAGAATCCAGTCTGGAAGGGTACATAAACACCGTTCCTGTTTGTATGGTATAAAAACGTAGCACAGGTACCTCTACCCTAACTTCCCTAGTTCAGTTGGTGCGAAGAAAATACACAGAGTTGGTTAAGGGCAGCCTGTGTCTCTAGTAACCCTGTCCCAGTGTCCTAACACAAGTGGTAATGTTCTCAGCCCTCTGGTTGACAGAGTCACAATTTGTAGTTCAAAAGCATTTCCTTAATGTGGTATGGAAATAATATACGAGTCAAACTGAGTCACACACACAGGCAGCTACGGTGTCAATGTCATTGCATTTTTCTCTTTACGTTGACAAATTACACATTTCCCAGGCTAATTAAACTGGTTGACTACAGTCTAGAAACAAATTCAGCTTCTTAGAAAGAAGGGCCAGTGATTGTCAACACCAAAGTCATTTACCTGGAGCAACTAAAAAGGAGCAGTCAGGTTTAACTCTCATGCCCAAGGACGAGTCACCTTCCTGGGTCAGGAATTTGAGCCGGCAATCTTTTGGTTACTAGTTAGGTGCTTTAACCTCTTTAAATGATAAGAAAACATTTCCAACACTGTACAATTATAGTCAGGCATCTTTAGCACAATCATTCCTGTGATGTCAGTTTTTAGATGAACTGAAAGCTATTTTTAAAACCAGATTTGATCAGTTTAATCTCCTCACAGAAACAATGCAGTTTGTTAGGGACCTGTTTTCCTCTTAAGGAAAAAAACATATCTGATAAATCTAGTAAACTGAGATATGCCATGCATGAAAGGTTTCCTCTGTGTAAAAAAACAGGGCAAAAAATATAACCAAAAGATGAATAAATAGAAAAACATTTCGACGCCATGCACAAAAGGTTTTCTGACGTGGTACAAAACAAACAAAAAAGACAAAAAAAATTATTAAGAAATAGAAAATAGAATATGATGACATTGGTCCCAAGAGAGATGCCGTGCACAAGCTGGTCCCTGTGTGTACATAAAAGAAGCTTTGTATAATGAACAGGAAAGTAGATATTAATGAATTTGACAGAGATCCACGAATTTGTAATATTTCCTCATAAAAGTTGATATACGTACTCTTAACCCACCTCAATTTCAGCAGCCTTGCATTATATTATAATGATTTATAAGATTCTAATTGTATTCGCAGATGTCTTTCATTTTTAGGTTTTCGAATATCCATCTTCCGTAACCTACCGACCTGGCCCCTGAATAGCCCTGACCTGGGCATTGTAGTGTTGTCAAAGGTCAAAATGAGTGCACTACAAAGGGAATAAGTGTCATTTGGGCCACAACTGAGGCAGGCACATTTCAAAAGACAATGATATTCTATATAGCCCCCAATTACAGGATGGCTTTAATAGCAAAAAACAACACATATTGCAAGTAGTAAAGGATGTTTTGTCCATCCTGTCATTTCCAAGCAGTGGCTGAATAAGAATACTGTAGCTGTGTGTGTGTGCGTGCATGCGTATATATATATATATATATATATATAGTAATAGTCCAATCAGAACCCTGAGACTTTGACCTTGTGCTTCATCTCCTTTCTGTGCCCTCCAGCCGACCCTGTCTAACCCCCCAGTTCGGCCTACTCATCTCAACAACTGTTAAATTAAATCCCCGGGGTGGAAAATTCCTAAAGATTTCAGCTTTAAATAACATAAGAATTTAGCCTGGCCGAGAGCCAAGGCAGTTATACCATACACCCTATCAGTGCTGCGAAGCTGAGGGACCAACGGAAAAAAGGGTTTGTTTATTAAGAAAACAAGTCTAAGATTATCCCGCTTGACTTTCCTTCCCTCTAACAACACTTCAAAGTTAGTGTTTCAGGAACTGGCCACTCTGTGGTCCTTAATAAAACACTTTAAGCCTGCTTGTTATGTCGCTAAAGGGACTCTGCTTCTCCATGCTGCAGGAGCTCAGAATGATTATTTCAACATTACAGACAGAGAGGGGAGAGAGAGGAGACAACGCACTCAATGGGAGGGAGGGGAGACCGAGAGAAGAGAAAGCCTGAAACCTCTGATGTTTAGCAGGGAAGGATGGAAGGAGAGGAGGGATGGAAGGAGAGAAGGAGGAATGGAAGGAGAGGAGGGATGGAAGGAGAGGAGGGATGGAAGGAGAGGAGGGATGGAAGGAGAGGAGGGATGGAAGGAGAGGAGGGATGGAAGGAGAGGAGGGATGGAAGGAGAGAAGGAGGGATGGAAGGAGAGGAGGAGGGATGGAAGGAGAGCAGGAGGGATGGAAGGAGAGGAGGGATGGAAGGAGAGAAGGAGGGATGGAAGGAGAGAAGGGATGGAAGGAGAGGAGGGATGGAAGGAGAGAAGGAGGGATGGAAGGAGAGACAACAGTGATACACCCTCACTGGGTGAGACAAATCAGGACACCCATATGGTGCCTTCACAGACATGTTCCTGCCGGGTTTAGACCCGATCTGCCGGGTTTAGACCCGATCTGCCGGGTTTAGACCCGATCTGCCGGGTTTAGACCCGATCTGCCGGGTTTAGACCCGATCTAAGAGGTTCTATATCGCCTGTTTACCTTCTTGCGTAGTTTCTGGATGCGGTTGATGACCTCACGAGCCACACCCTCATCCAGCATGGACTGGTCTGGGGTGACGTCCAACAGAACCAGCACCTGAGCAACAAATCCACGATGCATTAGACACTTCACAGAACAGGTCAGATGTCTTAACCTAAGGTGTGATTATAGACTGAAACATACATTTACCATTAGACTTCACTGTGTCTAAATGATATGGTAATATGGTTGTGGTTACGCTGGCTGGCTACTACGGTGGATGGCTACTACGCTGGCTGGCGACTGCGCTGGCTGGCGACTGCGCTGGCTGGCGACTGCGCTGGCTGGCGACTGCGCTGGCTGGCGACTGCGCTGGCTGGCTACTGCGCTGGCTGGCTACTGCGCTGGCTGGCTACTGCGCTGGCTGGATACTACGCTGGCTGGCTACTACGCTGGCTGGCTACTACGCTGGCTGGCTACTACGCTGGAATTGTTAGACACTCTTGTATAGGGAGATCAATTACATTTCTAGATACACTGCCCCTACCTAGTTCTGGGAGTGCTCTAGAGACGGATAGAGGACTCAGCTGTTCATAGATTGCACGTTATGTCACAACACTGTTTTGAACATTCCTTATGGGGATGGTGTTCAACTGGGAAATGTACTCAATGCTTCCTCAATGGGAGCTGATAAATTACTAAGACTTGAAAAACTACGCTGCCTCTAAAGAAGGCAATAAATGTGTAGATAAACCTTTAATCACAATCATTCTATCAACTTGATGCCATCAAATAGATTTAAGATGCAGCATAACATTGACTGTTTATTTTAGCTATTATAGCTAGCTCAACTTACCATTGCCAGCTATTCTTGAAGCAATTTGCTAGCTATTGACTACACTGCCATCCGTGAAAGCATATTTGATAATGGCAATGTCATGTTCAACTAAATAACACATCCCTTCTAGGTGATGTAGACCCAGTCATGCTCCCCTTTCATTGTAGGGATGCACAGAGAAGTGAGGACATTTGAGAAGTGAGGACATTTGAGAAGTGAGGACATTAGAGAAGTGAGGACATTAGAGAAGTGAGGACATTTGAGAAGTGAGGACATTTGAGAAGTGAGGACATTTGAGAAGTGAGGACATTTGAGAAGTGAGGACATTTGAGAAGTGAGGACATTTGAAAAGTGAGGACATTTAGCCGGTCAAAAATAAGCTTTGACTGACGGGTTAAATATAGTTAGAATTAGGGTTAAGAGTCAGGGTTAGGTTAAAGGTTAAGGTTAGGCACAAATAAAAAGTTGTGGCCCATAACTGTCGAACCTGACCGTAAAAGGAAGACGGGTGTGTGCACGTACCTGAGCATCAGAGGAAGACGGGTGTGTGCACGTACCTGAGCATCAGAGGAAGACGGGTGTGTGCACGTACCGTGCACGTACCTGAGCATCAGAGGAAGACGGGTGTGTGCACGTACCTGAGCATCAGAGGAAGACGGGTGTGTGCACGTACCTGAGCATCAGAGTGAGCTTCGTATTGCGTTGCAGACTCCGTGTTTTGGTCGAAGGTGTACATCAGCCTCAGATCCTCGTCATGAAGCTCATGACCGTCCACCACGATGGAGCCTGGAGATCAATAACAACATGTCAGAATACAGAAAGACCACAGCAGGAAGCAGCGGAGATCCCTCTGGGGGCCAGCTGAACCTCACCACACAGGAGCCACACGCAGGCCAGTGGGACCATCACACTAATGGAATCAATTATCCTGAGGATGCTGCATTTATAGTTCATTATGGTTACAGTAACACTGACTCTGATGGAGATGGCTCATAGTAGAAGATACAGAATTACTATCTTTTCAAAACATTCACATTGTATTATTATATTTAGTTTTCATATTTTTCCAAAGAATTTGGCAATTAAACAACTGTGTTCAATGCCTCGAATAAATGTTACTGACAAAATTGAGAAAGAGCGAAATAGAGGCAGAGTTCGAGTCGGTTGTCTGAGGAAGCTGGCCAACAGAAGGATCACCCAGTAAGCCCAGATATCCACACTTTGATTTTCTTCCCTCCCTCTCAAGCCTGGGGGTTCAGAGTTCACAGGGAATGCCTCTGGGTGTGTGTGGGTGTGAGTGTGTATTAATATGAGAGTGAGTGAGTGAGTCACTATCCCAGCAAGACCAGCCACTGCCCACCACAGACTGACAAAGCTAGGCTACTGTACTGTCTATACTGGATGCAACCAGGGACCTCACACATACTCACAGGCTTCTCTACACCCCCCCCATCAACCCACACAACGAACCTGTCTTCTGAAAGACCTCCAGCTGTTCACTCGACAGTTCCTTGATAGAGGCAGTGATGGACTTGAACGCTGCTTTCAACCTTTTTCCTAGAACCATGTGGTCAGGCTCCGCCCTCAGCCGGATGCCGTATTTGTCTTTGTCCGTAGACAGGGTCATCTGACGGACGTTCAACTCCTGGGAGAGGGGGTCGGGGATCGGAGGAACGGTTTGATTAAAGACAGGATAGCAAGTGACTGAGTGACAGAAGTTAGTTGCACCAGGTTCAAGCAGGTAAATTAGTCAGGTTCTCCATGTGCTTCTACAGTGAAAAGAACCATTAATAATGAAAAAGTTTGACTTAGTTGTTGTTGTTTTGTTCCTTGCAGAGATAAAAAGAGAAATAAAAAATAAAAACTGTGCAAAACAGTGTGGTCTCATTTTAATGTTTTATTATACATCTTTGACAAGAGTGTCTCTCCAGACCTGAGAAGACAGTACGACACACTGAGCCAGCAGAACAAAGTGTCACATCCAACAAGAGCAAGAGCGAGAAGTAGCAGTGTCCTTAAAGCTCTTAAAACGTGAAACGTTTCCATGTGACTGTAGCGTAGCGGGGGACGGGCCGGTCCCAGCCGGCGTCATGCAGACAGAACAGCAACAGTACCACACCATTTCTCATGCCTGTCTGACGCGGCCGGGCCAGCACAGCGGAGGGAGACGCTAATTTTAGCCCAGCGCCCCACATCGCACAGCCTTTCCATCAATCACTGTGTCAGGCTCGGCGCTGGGCATGGATCTTGACCAAGCTGCAGTGGGCTTTGAGTGGGGGCAGCGAGAGTGCTGGGTTTTACTCTGCCACCTCCAGCTCGGAAAAACGGGTCAGGAGTTTTTGACAGACTTGCAGTGATCATAAGAAAATATGGCACAGAGGGTTTTAACTGTCGAAACGTGCGCTGCAGTCAATTACCACATTGCTGACTACCTGTTTATTACATTTCAACGCGGCACGACGGAGCACCAAATTAATCTCTGTCAAGTACTGTCAAGTGCCGCAATTCACATCTTCAGCGGGACGTGTTGCTGTGGGACCGAACAGACGGTTTACCGGCTGAGATCACACCCTTCCGCGGCTCCCTCGCTCCCCTGGAAAATAAACTGTTCACCGCCGGTTGAGCGCATCAAGGTTAAACGTTTGGTTTGCAATTTTCCCCCAAAACGAACTGTTACCTCCCAAATGGCCTCCTATTCCCAGGTCCCCTAGCCCTGTGGCCAGGTGAATGGTACTATGAGGGAGAGAGGGGAACACTCAGGATGACAGTGAGAGATGGGACACGGCCCACAGCACGGAGACAGAGATGAAAGCGAATGTGGCCTCCAGCTGCCGGATGGAGCCGCCGGGCGAACAGGCAGCAGACAGATGTAATAACGCTGTTCATTACAGGCGCAGAGGAACATGCAGTTGGATCTCCGAATCTACCAAATCGGCACATCTTTGGCGCAGAGGAATTTCAATTCAACTGGAAATTTGGTAAAATTACAAATGCCCTGAATAATTTATTGGCTGAATAACCGTGCCGTTCTGGCCATCTCACTGCAAGAGTGTTTGTAGGCCACAGAGGAATAATAATGATGGATAAAGATGCAGTCTGAGCGGCCTGTGATTGGCTCTACAGGCATGTCCCAATTAAAACATTCAATAATCAATGAATTGCAGTCATTGCACCATGATGTAATCAGCTATCAGGAGATGGCTAATGATGGTGATGAGTACGGGCCCAGTGAAAGGAGAGCGGCAGTAGAATCCATTGTGAATACAGGTCAAAGGAGCAACTAAAATCAATGTCCCATAAATCATTTTTATAAGTTTCTAGAAGTTCTTGAATTTCATTTCCAAATAAAATAAAATAAACAATCCCAATGTAGGTTTTGAATATGACATGTTTAAGTAATTGAAGTGCATGGAACTCTGAGTTCAAGGAGAAGATTTCCTGCGATATGTACCAACATTCCCATTGTAATAAATTGCATGAATTGATGCGATAACGATAAATTCAATGATCTTATTACGCACCACAGGATTTACATATTTATTACCATTTGAACAACTACGAAGAAGTTTATTGATACCATGTAGATTTAACTACCACTGCACACTTATTGCTATGAACAATATTGGCAAAACTCCTGAAATAAGTGATATTGCAGGTGTCAATAACTTTCATTTCATTATCCCAGCTCAAATATGAAACAAGCACGTGGGACTCAAATGTACAGTACACTTAAAAATAACTCATTGTTGTTTGGCATAAGGTGGATCTTACCTCCAGGATGTATTTCTGCAGGGAGGTGATATCTTTCAGAGCTTCAGGATCCTGATGAATCACGACCACCTCTTTCAGGGGGTACTATGAACAAGATCATCATCATCATCATAAACCACCGTCAGCTACAGCACACCTGAAGGCCTACCTGAACTGTCAGCCACAACACACGTGAAGGCCTACCTTAACCGTCAGCCACAACACACGTGAAGGCCTACCTTAACCGTCAGCTAAAGCACACCTGTGAAGGCCTACCTTAACCGTCAGCTACAGCACACCTGTGAAGGCCTACCTTAACCGTCAGCTACAGCACACCTGTGAAGGCCTACCTTAACCATCAGCCACAACACACGTGGAGGCCTACCCTAACCGTCAGCTACAGCACACCTGTGAAGGCCTACCTTAACCGTCAGCTACAGTGCACGTGAAGGCCTACCCTAACCATCAGCCACAACACACGTGAAGGCCTACCCTAACCGTCAGCTACAGTACACGTGAAGGCCTACCTTAACCGTCAGCCACAACACACGTGAAGGCCTACCCTAACCGTCAGCCACAACACACGTGAAGGCCTACCTTAACCGTCAGCTACAGCACACCTGTGAAGGCCTACCTTGACGTCAGCCACAGCACACGTGAAGGCCTACCTTAACCGTCAGCCACAACACACGTGAAGGCCTACCCTAACCTTCAGCCACAACACACGTGAAGGCCTACCCTAACCGTCAGCTACAGCACACCTGTGAAGGCATACCTTAACCGTCAGCTACAGTACACGTGAAGGCCTACCCTAACCGTCAGCCACAACACACGTGAAGGCCTACCTTAACCGTCAGCTACAGCACACCTGTGAAGGCCTACCTTAACCGTCAGCTACAGCACACCTGTGAAGGCCTACCTTAACCGTCAGCCACAGCACACGTGAAGGCCTACCTTAACCGTCAACCACAGCACACGTGAAGGCCTACCTTAACCGGCAGCGTCTTGCGGTCCCTGATGACTCGTCCGAGCTCGATGACAGACTGCATCTGGGACACGGCACTCTCAATACGCTTGTCAATCAAAGACTCCCTGTCAGAGAGGGAATTGGGGAGGGGGGGTTAGCCAGGCTGACTGGAGGCTGTTAGGGAGATATGACGCAGGGGGTTCACACATCGCTAGCCCTGGAACTGCTCCAGGAAACCCCATTTATTTCTTGAATCACACGAGGCTCTGCAGGAGCCAATCCCCTTCCCTGATGTGAATGACGAGGTGTATGAGCTAGCGGAGGAAAACGCTATGCGTCTGACACCAGTAAGAGACACATGCATATTAATGCACTCGAAATGAAATGCTGACAATACGTGACATGCAATCCCAGCAGCAGGGTTTGTGACCAGTAGCCCAAGTGGAAAAGGGCAACCGGCAGAGAGAAAACAACTCTGTGAAAATTAACAAGATAATTATTTTAATTGTCATACAAACTCAGAACTATTCACATTTTCACACCATACATATCCTCGTACTCAACATTCAGAACCCTTCATCCTTTCGACAGCCGCGTCAAATGTTTTGCCTTGAAATTCTGATTTCATTTCTGAGAGTAAAAGTTGCGAGAAAGTAAAAAGGAGAGACAAAGTGAGAGATCCAGCACTTAACACAGATAGCCAATTACTTAAGGGCTTAACAGCAGACAATTGGACAGACATTTCGTGGCTCATCTTTTCCTGATTGGATGTCAGCTCTACTGAAGGTCTCACATTTTCGATAGAAACAGGAAAAAACACTTAAAAAGAATGCCCTTAACACAGAGCAGGCTGGGTAATATGTAAGCTACAACGGTAAAGGAATAGCGGAAACTGACGAGGGAGAGCGAAGGTTTGGTTGTAAGAAAGACCTCCAGAGTGGACCTTCAGAGTTATATCAAACCAAACCTGCCAGCCTATTCTCATTGGTTATGTAGAATAGCAGTAATGTCTGTGGGTGGGTGCATTTCCTGTCGGCTTGTCTAGGTGGAGTCCATGGTCCGATTGTCTTTTGAACTGTACAGATTCAGCTCCAGGTTTGAACCGAGGACTTTGTGTGCACAGACACTAACATGAATGTATTACGGTGTTTTCAACATATTAGAGGAGATGCATTAAACCCAATACAGTTTGCCAATCTGTTTCTATAAAGAACCGAATTTGGGATTCATCTGATCATTACCAGAGAGTCAGAGATTCTAAGAACTGTCATTGCTTTCAAAATTCTAAAGAAATCACCCTTTTTCTTCAATTTTTTATAGAGAGAAGCTTCCAAAATAAAAGTCAAGCATCCATCAACATAACTTCCTAAAAAAAACAAAGGATATATACTTTTTAAAGTGGGGGAAATGTAGCACTTTAGATTTGCAAATAGCATTAAATATTCACCAAAAAGACTTGATTTAGTTAGAGGACGATGTTGCTACAGATTTTGATTTAGCAAGTGGATAATGTTGCTACAGATTTTGATTTAGCAAGTGGATAATGTTGCTACAGATCTTGATTTAGCTAGAGGATAATGTAGCTACAGATCTTGATTTAGCAAGAGGATAATGTAGCTACAGGTCTTGATTTAGCAAGTGGATAATGTAGCTACAGGACTTAACTAATCTTGTGGATGATATACAGCTCCGTAAAAAATTAAGAGACCAATACACCTTCATCTTTACTTTCCAAAAAAGTTGAAAAGGAAAGTTTGAGTGAGAAACAGAAGCATTCAATCTGCAGTGATCTCAAAATTATTACCCATCTATTCCTCACTCAAAACCTTCCTTTCCAACATTAAAGGAAAGTAAAAGGTGCAGTGGACGCTTACTTTTTTCCAGAGCTGTAGCTACAGGTCTTAACTGAGCTAGTGGATGATGTTATTACAGGACTTAACAGAGCTAGTGGATGATGTTATTACAGGTCTTAACAGAGCTAGTGGATGATTTTATTACAGGTCTTAACAGAGCTAGTGGATGATGTTATTACAGGACTTTACTGAGCTAGTGGATGATGTTATTACAGGACTTTACTGAGCTAGTGGATGATGTTATTACAGGACTTTTCTGAGCTAGTGGATGATGTTATTACAGGACTTTACTGAGCTAGTGGATGATGTTATTACAGGACTTTACTGAGCTAGTGGATGATGTTATTACAGGACTTTACTGAGCTAGTGGAAAATGCTGCTACTCGTGCACCTCTGGGTCCAGTCCCTTGTAGTTGACTATCAAATCAAAATTATTTTATAAAACCCTTTTTACATCAGCAGTAGTCACCCGGCCTGAAACTCCAAAGCACCGTGGCTAGAAAAAAAACTCCTTAGTAGTTTGGAACTGAAAAAACCTAAAGAGGAACCGGCCTCTAAGGGTTGGTCAGTCCAACTTTGGCTGTGCCGGTAGAAAAATACAATGAATGACTGACTGAAAGATTGACTACCTGCCCTGAGGCAACCTTGGGCACTATCGTTGATCAGCCGAGTAATTGATTGATTGATCACCTGACTTGTGGCAACATGAGGTAATGTATGCTGCTTGAGTCCTTCTCCTCCACAGAGGCGGAGTCTATCAGCTTCCGGAGGTTTTGGTACATCATCTCTGTAATGAAGGGCGTGAAGGGAGCCTGGACAGGGACAGATGCACAGGATGATAGAACCACATTGGGCCTTGTCCGAAAAAACCACTGCCGCTAGTTCACTCATGGGACAAACAGGCTCACCATTAGCCGACACATGGAGAAAAGAACGCTGAACAGAGACTCCAGAGCCCACAGACAGTCTTCAGTCCCACTCTCCCCCTAGAAACAGAAAACAAGAGCATCACCATCCTCATCCTCCACCTCCCCTCCTCTCTCCCCCTGGAGGTCGATAACAAAGTCATCAGCACACACTACAAGCGCCCACATGCAAGCTAACATGTCTGACACACTACAAGCGCCCACACACACGCAAGC
>JACXGJ010014680.1:0-14484 GCA_016801105.1 Esox niger
ACAGACAGATACACAATACACATCAGACAGACAGATACACAATACACATCAGACAGACAGATACACAATACACATCAGACACACAGACAGATATACAGTACATTAATAACAGACAGACAGATATACAGGGCATTCATAACAGACAGACAGATATACAAGGCATTAATAACAGACAGACTGATATACAGTACATTAATAAAAGACAGACTGATATACAATACATCATTAAACTACACCTTGCTGGTTTTAAGAAAATGACTTAAACTGTTGGTAAGGTTTCTAGGTTCTCTCTAGAAGTGAGGATATGTGTTATTTCAGGCTCTGGTCGACTCTGTCTAGTCGTGGGAATTCCTACGAATTTATTAAACATTTAAAATAAACTTGAACATCTAAGAGCTGAGAGCAATATTCTCAGGATGACTCCACTTAAGTATAATTAACCTCAAAAGCCCATCCACAATTTAACAGCACCAGTTAACTATTTTTACCAAACTGCTTCACCGCGGAAGTGTGTACTCACCACAAGTAAATGTCATGAGCACGTTGGAGTGAAAATATCAAATTGACCTTAAGACAAAGCTCTTGAAGATGACTTAAAACCACATCACAGTCAAATAAAGGCCAATGCAGAGGAAGAGGTAGACAGAGAGAGACACGAGACAAAAGGGGGAGGCCGAACCCAGTCTCTACATCCTTGAGCAGCCACGCGCAGAAGCTGTGTCGTGTCTGGCTGTCCCACGTCTTGCACCAACCTAACAGCATCCAGCAAAATCATCCAAAGGAATACGAGATGATGCCAATCCAGACACATTTAGATCTTTGAGCTGGGGGGTTGGTCTGCCAGGCAGAGAGCCTCTGGATCCACACAGCATCACACGTCATTTGACTGTCCTGGTAGCCGATTCATGTGTGTCTCAGGACAACACACTGCAGCACGTCCGATTCAATCGCAAGTCTAAAGACGGTAACGCCAATAGTAATGTTTTCTTTCAAAGCGATGTGTATGATGTCATGAATGTATCCCAGTGTTTTATGTATTAGTGTTTATGCATGGGTGGGCCTGGGATTTGTACCCACTATCTTGGTGTTGCAAGCATCCTGGTCCACTGACAGAGATGCAGATTTGAGAGACTTTTACTCTGAACTGACACTCGGATCTCCCTGAATGATGATGTGCTATGGTCAAATGTTTGACTCCGCAATTCACCTCCCAAATGCACTCTGGCCTTTCTCAATGTTAAAGTGTATATTTTAAAGTGGTTCAATCTAAATTGTTTATCTCAGTTAGACTTACCTATTTCCACAAAACCTCTAATCATAATTTAACCTTAACCTCAGTAACCTAAATGTCATGCCTACCCTTAACCCTTAAACTTAACCCCAGTCCTAACCCTAAAACCCAAGAGTCTAAAATATCATTTTCCTGTGGTCATGGAGATTTGGTGATTTTAAATGCTTAAAAATGCTGAGAACCATAGACAGAACAAAAACAACACATTGGTCCAACAGGACATTGAAAACAACAACAGAAAAACAAAAACAACAGGACAACAACAACAACAACAGAACAACAAAAACAACAGGACAACAACAACAACAACAGAACAACAACAAATGAGCTCCACACAATCCCAAATCACTGGACCGTACCTTGAAGCCTTGGCTGATGTTCACAGAGCCGTATTCTGGTGTTCCAGGGTTCTCACAGGCAGTCCGAGAAGGTTCTAGAAGGACAGAAATAACCCTGATGTCATCATCATGCTGATGGCAATGACAGAGAGGGGCCACTGCTCAGATACGACAAGCGACCAGACCGAACCACCTTGAATTAACCATGATTGCCCTTTCGTTAGCATGAAGAATGAGTGCAACACGAACGTTGTACCTAGCGGTAGTCATATTATGAAAACAACGAGAGGCCTTGGATCCGGTAATCTCCACTCCCGCGTGATGGATTGGCCCAGAACCCACCAGGGAGCATGGATGGCGGTGTGGAGTTTCCCTTTAACACACCGTGATTGCCCTGTCATTACGCGTAATGGTGCTAATGATGTCATTGTCATTGACTTTCACGTGTCTATTAGTCGCGTGAACAGGGCACAAGAGGCAAAGCACAGAGCAAAATTGGTGCTGGCAGGTTCCCGCTTGACGACGCTAGACAAATGAGACGGATTTATAACATGGATGCTCTGAAGGAAATAAAATCTGTTGAATCACGAGGGCGGTGGGGGTGTAATAAAACATGTAAGAATCTGCCACCTGTAAGGATGACGATCACTCCATCATTACCGTTAGCTACGAAAGCTGTGCCAGAGACGTTTTTGCCACTTTGATTTATGCTCTAACCCTGCGCGGCCCCACTGCCCTACAGACGACACCCACAACATGGACGCCGGAAACGCTTGCGAAAACGGCAGGTGGCGATAGGCGCGTCGTTAACCTGAAGTTCTAATCTGGGTCTCATCGTTCCAAGCTCACAGTGTTGCTTTCTGACAGACTCTGTGGTAGCATCATGGGCTACGCGCTAGCTTGCGGAAGGGGGTGTGGGGGGGGTGAACCCTGGTCCCCCCGGTCCCCCCATGGGAGGACAATTCCCTTCTGGTCATGCCTGTGATTATAACGGGGACACGGGATGTTCTGCTGGTACCTATGCAATGGGGCTGGGAGCCACTCCAGGTGCTGTCCTTCTGACACACGCGTGTAGTCGGTCCAACCAGGATGTAGGGGACACCACAACTAAACGTCACCTCGGACCTGTAGATGAAGCTGAGTCCTTCTCTCTTCCCATTGGCTGGGATACCCGGGTCACCGCAGAACTTGGCTGAAGGGGCAAGACACAAAACACACATCTCAGTCATTTTAGTAGTGCCTGCGACATATTCGCCTTTACTTGACAAGGACATCGGCACACATCCAGACTCAACCCTGAACCAGGTAAACAGGACTTCCAGGAAGTAGAAACCCTCAGACACTCGGCTCTCAATGCTGTTAGTATAACAAACTCCTATTCCTTATTTGGGTCCCAATTATCCCAGAATCTAGCAGCCACTAGTCTTACTGGAGCATCGCCATTTCAAACAGATGCAAAACTAAAACGTTTTCCTTGACAACGTTCCAGTGGGTGGCGTCATCCAAAAAAGGTTCCTCTTGAATGGCCCCATCTGTGAAATGTTAAACTGCACAGCGATCTTACTGCGCTTTCTGAATCCGTTAGATTAGGTGATTGTGGTCATTAGCTGGAGGGGCATTCTCCAGTAACCTGATATACATCACCATCCATGTATGTGATTGGGTGTCAGGTTTGTGCAAATGTTGTGCATTCTGTCCCTATACATTGTCTGCTGCTAACATTACCATTAGACTGAGGGAACATAGTGTAAATGTACTATGCAAATAAAGACCATTCTCATCCTGGACCCGACTAACGTCTTGAGTCAGCAATGTATTGAAACTAACAGCTGAATGATTTTGCAGGAGCTTCTAAGGAGAATCTGATCTTCAACTCTCCTGAGGCTGCTGGGAATGGCTAGGAAGAAACCTGACCAAGAAGTCAGTTTGAATACCAGGAAGTTGGGAATAAAGTGTGGCAACATTCTACGAAACTGGCACATAATTTACCAACACATTCTCTACTCGTGTTAATGAAAATGTTTGTGCTCAGGCAGATCGTATCAACATGCTAAATGGCTGCAGTGGATTGGATAAACCCAAACCTTGGCCACCGTCCTTCAGTTTATTACTTATTGTTTATTATTTATTTGCATCTCCATTAGTGGAGGCCTTAGCAAACCCTTCTGTGGTCTTTGGCACATAATTAAAACATTATTCTTCGCTTGTGTTCTTCTCCTCCATATTTATTCATGTGATGTCATATGGTCTGTCACTCAAGTCTGGCTTCCTTTCAAGTGACTTAATCACTCTTTTATTCCCAACAATCACAATCTAATGGCATTTTGTGTCACCAGTGAATACGAGGACGCCATGAATACAGGCTTCAGTGGCTGCAGGGTGACGAGGGGGCGAGCCATCCCAATTTAGATCTAAAAAATTCAAAAATGTAATTCCTGACATGGCCTTGGGTTAACAACACAACAGAAGCCATCTGTGCCAGACAGTATAAAAGCTCGTATGGCTCTGAGTCTCTGTGTGAGTCACAAATGGAACTCTTCTCCCCATAGTGCACTGCTTCTGACAGCAGCCAACAGGGCGAAGGCTGTCATATGAGCCCCGAGCAGAGCACTGCATTGAGAATGGGCGGGGGGGGGCATTAGGTACACATCCACTCGGTTCTGATGATTGGGTTCCAACTTTGAACCCCGGCAGCAGCCCGTGGGAACTGTGTGAGAGATTAGGGAGAATACATTTAGCCTGAGCTATGGCTAGGACTGACAGATTCTACCGCTGATTGGCAGTCCTTCAGACATCAGAGAAATAAGAGTCTATCTGGCGGTTAAAAAAAGCCAGATCAACATGCTTCTCGAATTGTGCAGCCAAGAGTGACGATCAACTAATAAACTAACTTCTGAAAAGTTTTCAAGTCTCTTAAATAGAGCTCCGCCCCCTCATTGCCCCACTTGCTTATGACACCCGCTGGATTCATAATGGGAACAATTAAAATGTATGGTGCTTTAAATAATTATTACTTTAGCTGGACGGACCTCTGGGGGGAGAAGGCTATGTCTGAAAAGTGGCTCTAAAGGGAGTGTATTTAAATTGAAACAGACTGCAGTCAAACACTCTTATCTTTTATGTCCTGGATGTCTAAGTGCCTTTCTAAAAAAAAAACAATGTAAAAAATATATATATAAAAAATTCCCCGGACCACTTCTTAGTACAGCTAATGGGTGAATATTCAACATTATTTTTGACCTGGAGTCATCCCTAAGATCTGGAAAGTATCACGACCTCCTCCTACATACTGACAGGATCTGTTTGGGCGAGGCGGAACGTCAGTGGAGGAAGTTCAGCAGCAGCCCCTTGACGTTTCACTAATGCCTGTCACCCGGATCGGCAGTTGGGCTCTGCAGCACACGGGTGACGGTTTGAATATATTATTTATAGATCTCGTCAAGGCCCATGCCCGATCTGTTCCCTATCCGTTCAAGACTGTAGTGTTACACTGCGCAGACGGTTATGCACGCAATTGCCCCAGCTACATGGAAAAGGTTGTTTTCACATCCCTTACCTAACTGAAAACGGGAAGACAGGCACTTCACAGGGTCCCCAAAGAAAGTACTGTAAATGTGCATTAAAATATACCCACTATGGACGCCCATAATATTTGCATAACTAAAAGTGAACACAAATAAAAACCAACACCAATTTGCGGTATTAATGGCTAATGGATGGAAATGGAAAACGATTGGCCCTGCCACCAATCTGGCGTCCAGGATGCCATGGCAGTCTGGCAGTACTGCCGTTCTATCAACGCTGAGCACTGAGCCCAGTGGCCATGCAGCAAACCCAGTTAAGTGTTCCAGGGCACCGTGTGAATGTTCGTTTCGTCAAACCCTCAAGGTCTTTGACTACCTGAGAACCAAACGACCAATCAAAAATTCATTATTGGTCCCTTGCAAATTTCAGCTTGATTTTGCGACCCTGCTTTTTGACTACATTTCAGGTGTGCATATCATTTTTCTGGTTCTAATTTGACTGCATATTTTTTGGTTCGGTACTCTTCCACTGTGCTCAGGATGTTAAAACCTTGAATTTATAATGAACAAAAATGGAAATATGTCTTGTAAACTATTGGTCCAATGTTCAATGAGCTGAAATAAAAGATTTAAATTACTACTTTTTTTAAATTGACTACTTTCCTCATACGAGCTGTAACTCAGTAAAAAATTGGAAATAGAGTTTATATTTTTGAGTTTATATTTTTGTAATATAGTTCCCACCGTTTCAGCTTAAATATCAAGGGAGCAACTTTTTCCATTAGCCTTTCCCTCTAGAAGGATTCCCTTTTCCACCAAAGCCGCCTCCAGTAATTCTTTTACAACGCTTTTGACTGGGTGAATGCTACACTGATGTCAAAATGCTTTGCAATGCCAATCACACTTGCTATCTACTATTTCCCACATGGACAAGTTCTTTAGTGGTTTGTCATTTTTTTATTAGCCTGTTTGTTTAGGCAACTTGAGCAATTATTGAACATCTGAGGCACTCCTTCGTAGTGCCAGGCTGTCCTCACCATAACCGACCGTCAAACCATACCTACACCACAGAATGTCGCGGCTAGGAGACTCGTGGGGGATTGCTAATCGGCCAAGCGTCGTCAGACGTGGACATTCCTTTTTGGGGTGTCAATCAGACACACAATCGCGGCCACGCCCCATCGCATCTAGCTTCTCCGTTGCCACTCTGGCCTGACGTCAGACGTGTCGAACGACTGACCGGAGACGTTGCGAAACGTTGAAGCCGGAGCGCTGAATCGTGTTTATTTACACGCGTCTCGACGAGTTGCCCTCGAACGAACGCACGTTTAATAAAGCAACATTAAAACAGGGAGGCAAGGCGGGAGCCCCCTCCGTCCCGCGGTGCTCCACTGCCTGCCTAATTACATGGATTAGCAGCTACACCAGGAGCTGAAGCGGAGGGTCAGCCGCCGCCATCTGATCCTCATTGGCAAGGCACTGGCCAGCTTCAGCCTCCACCTGCGGCTTCGTAATAATAACAAGTAACCACGTAAGAGGGAGAAAAAAAAGCCTGATAATAGGGAGCTCCTCAAATGGCCCCCTATCCCCTACATCCTATTGGGCTGAACAGGGAAGGTGCGCTAGCTAGGGAACAGGTGGTTGTTTGGGAGACAGCAGGCAGCGGTGGGGATCTGCCGGGACTACAGGGATTAAGTCAACAACATTGGATTCAGCTTGTGGATCCTCGGGACTTGACATCCGCCTCACGACGTAGGTCTGGAGCAGGAGATAAGTTAGCGTTGTCTCAATATCTCCTTCTATTTTCCTCCCTCTTCTGTGGTACTGTACACACTGCCAAAGCATACCAGCTCCAAAAACTCATTACTGCATAATAGCCAGAGATGGTTTTCTTTCGGAAGGCAAGACTGCCTGAGATTATGGAATGAAGTCCGTGTCTGCAAATATTGTTATCGTAAAGCTACAGTACAGCACTAGATTTAATGCTTTGTTCAATACTGTTATTTGTTTAAATGTCTCTGACAAATGATTTGTGAATAATTAATTACCTCGCAGATGATATGGGATATGCCAACAAAAAAATAATAATGACAGAATACACTGCAAGGATCCAGGTGAAGGTCGAGTAAAACATTTCCACAACTCAATGTTCCAACAAAAACTGTTAATACCTACAGTGTCTTACTGTACTAAGTAAACTCAGAACACCTGATTTACTAATTTACTATTCAAGCAAAGATTCTCATATTCCCGACAATGACTCTCAGTATTCCGACAATGACTCTCAGTATTCCGACAATGACTCTCAGTATTCCGACAATGACTCTCAGTATTCCCGACAATGATCATAAACATTCCACTTGCATGCAGTAGAGCAGCGGAACAAGCAGGTGACAAGACAATCAGTCATGGCTCTAGGTGGCAGCCTCAGTGATAATCTTCTGTTTTATGGGAGTATAATGTGGACAGGATGGATGGCTGGGGGCCAGAGCTTTCTGTGCATAGCAAATAGGCCTGGAGAAAAACTTGCCTCTGGTCTCTGGCTTTGAGTCTCCTACATTTTTTTAGTTGATAAATTATCTATGCTTTTCAGTTATTAGTAGGCTGTGTGAGAGTTACATGCCAGCCAACAGCGCCCTACAGAACACAGCCCTAAATTCTCTCTAGCCCTGGCAGACGTCAGAACTGCAGAGATGGTGTTGCTCTCTCTTAGACAAACTGTTATTTAATTATTGTGTTACTATTCTATTTCGTCTAAGGTTGTTTTACATTTTTAATGTCTGGTTTTTATCTAAAGCTGTTTTGCTAAGGACTTTGTGACGCATAGTATGTGGAAAGCCCACAGAGAGGATATTGGATTGTTGTTTTGAATAATCTCTTAAGAGATATTTGTGCAGCAGGAAGACATACACATTAGTAGTGGTACAGACCTGCACTAGAGAGTGATGCATCTCTAATTAGCAGAATAAGTGTTATACTAGGTACTCAGCTCTGTAATTAGCAGAATAAGTGTTATAC
Source organism: Esox niger (assembly GCA_016801105.1). Taxonomy (NCBI): domain Eukaryota; kingdom Metazoa; phylum Chordata; class Actinopteri; order Esociformes; family Esocidae; genus Esox; species Esox niger. Next base: position 8,172 of record JACXGJ010014680.1, read on the forward strand.
TAGGTACTCAACTCTGTAATTAGCAGAATAAGCATTATACTAGGTACTCAGCTCTGTAATTAGCAGAATAAGCGTTATACTAGGTACTCAGCTTCGTAATTAGCAGAATAAGCATTATACTTGGTACTCAGCTCTGTAATTAGCAGAATAAGTGTTATACTTGGTACTCAGCTCTGTAATTAGCAGAATAAGTGTTATACTTGGTACTCAGCTATGTAATTAGCAGAATAAGTGTTATACTTGGCACTCAGCTCTGTAATTAGCAGAATAAGTGTTATACTAGGTACTCAGCTCTGTAATTAACAGAATAAGTGTTATACTAGGTACTCAGCTCTGTATTCAGTGCTGTAGACACATTTTGCTGAGAACTTCTCGGATTTCATCACTTTTCTCTATTTTTATTTCCCATTTCAAACTGGTAGTTGGGCCTGGTATCTTTAAGTAGAAAATATTGTAAACAATCTGCTGCTTTGAGTTATATGGAATGTACAAAACGTCTTCGTTCAGAGTCAAACACCTGTTTCTCTGAAACACATGGTAACACAGCTGAACACCTGAGAAATAGATTTAAAAAAAATATACAGCTCCGGAAAAAATAAAGAGACCACTGCACCTTTTTCTTTTTTCCAATAAATTTGAAAAGGAAGGTTTTGAGTGAGGACCAGAAGGGTAATAATTAAGAGACCACTGCGATTTGGTTCTTCAAAACATTCCCTTTCAACTGTTTTGGAGAGGAAAGAAAAAGTTGCAGTTTTTTTCCCAGAGCTGTATTTTTAGAACAGGTAACTGCTTGCTGCACAAGAAAGACTGTGAAGAGACAAATATTAATATGCATTATGTATTTTCTTATTGTGTTTATGAATACCTATTAAGCTGTAAATTGTATTATTATGTATATTATGTTCCGTGCTGAGTTCTGTTTGATTTTGGACCAGGACCCAGAATGTGTAGCTGCTGACCAAGCAGGTTCTAATGGAGATCCGGGAAAAAAAAAACTGCAACACAATATAATACAGCAATCTTTCTGCATATATTTTTTAAAGTAATTTAGCTTATCTAGTGATTTACAGTTTGTTCATCCATCTTAAGATGGCTGGGTGCGACAACCAAACAACTCAGTAGTAGCTCAAGCCCATTCACTCCAGGGCTGTGAAAGATAAGCCTGACGGTTTCCGAAGGTTCTAGTAGACGGGCAGCAACGCTGCTCTCCTAGCGTCAGCCAATGGAGTGCCAGGACTGAGAACTGCTTTGATTGTTGGAATGGAAGCAGCATCCCATAGGGGTTGGACAGCCAAGAAACATGAGGCAGCACAACGAAGAGCTCATGCAGAGATCTAGGCTTTAGCCTAAAGGTAGGTAGAGCTTGTTTCATTGCTGCTCCATAGACAAACCCTGTATTCTTGATAATGAGGCAGGCTTAGACTGGAAGCCCAGTAGTGACATGGGATTGGATGGCACATGCAGGAAGCACGGCCAACAGGAGTCAGCAGTAGTCTGACAGAAGTGCCTGGATTTAAACCCGCACTGCTTCCTGTGTGAGGTACAATCACACTCTACTGCACTCTGGGAAGAGTACACCATGGTAGTGGACAGGAGGACGTCAAGATTCCTGGTGGTTCCCAGGTCAATCGAAGACAGCGGAATGGTCTTAAAGCATTAGAACCGAGGAGAGTCAGAACGAGGTCAAAGGGTAGGGGTCGTTTTTCAGTAGGTTTGGGATCAGTGGAATTAATAGAATATTCCGTGGGGAGGGCTGAGGGACTGGGACAAGACGGAGGACAGACACAGAAAACGTGGACAAAATTTCCCAGGGGTTAGAGGCAGAAGCCTGACATTTTGGAGTGATGGTGTTTTTAGGATTGAACCGAGAGAAGGTAGCAAGCAGGGAGATTATAGATGACAGGTCAACCGCAAGTATAGTTTTCCATAACGTTCCCTCCATAACCTGCAGCTCACTGTGATTCTTTCGGTAGTGTTGGGCCAAGCCGGTCCGATACCAGATACAATACGAGGAGGAGAGACGTGTTAAAGCACCACCCAAGACAGATGGGAGAAATTCTGGAAAAGGGATGGGAGGAACGGGAGAGAGAACGATCTCAGCGGTTTCTAACCATCCGGGCGCAGGCTTGGTGGGTTCGGAGGAGAGGGAGAGAAGCAGACAATAGAAAGTGGTGATGTGAGATCCAGAGGGAGGTTGCAGGGATGATGAACAGCGTCTAGTGAAGAGATCAAGCACATAGCCTGACTTGGAAGTGGGTGGGGACTTGAAAAAGGTAAAGTTACCAGAAAAAAGCCTTCGAAAGAACGAGGTGGAAAGAAACCAGTAGATGGGAGACGTTTGAGATGGAAGCACTGTGAGTGGTGTGCTATAGTCAGGGGATGTGCAGGCATCAAAGGGCTAGGATCGTTGAGGAACTCTCCAAAAGAGATAACATCCGGTTCACATGAAAAGCTTTTACACTAGGCTGGGTTCCACAGCTCTTAGTTGTTCATGATGGCAGGTTACATACACAATAGAGAATATGCTATTTTTATACAACACACCAATCTACAGTATTTTCATACAGAATACACCATTGTAACATCAGATGTGTAAAGAGTTAACACAGTGCAGTCTGTGAAGTGTTAGCTGTGTTGACTCACGCAGACACTGAGGCAAATCCCCGCTCCAGGAGCCGAGTCCCACGCAGGTGAGGACGGCCGGGAAGGACAGCTCGTAGCCAGGCAGACAGCTGTAGCTCACGCCGGTCCCCCACTCAAACACGGACCCCTCCAGAAGCCCGTTGTGGATGTGTGGGGGCGGAGGACACGTCACCACTAAGGAGCGACCGGAAGAAGAGAAAAAAATTATGTCAGTATCTTCCTGTAGGAGGTCTCATCGCTAAAACCCAACCTGTCGGAAAGACGTGATACATCGCCGATGAGACGAGACATCTGCACTGAGGAGACAGGCGAACGGGTGGAGAGATGAAGAGGACGGTCATTGTTAAAGCCTGGACACTCGATGCAGTTAGAGGGGACTGTCAGTGAAAAAACACAATGTGTGTCCTTTAGTGCAGCGCTCCTTTTATTGTAATTACAGAAGATGTGGTATATATTGTGTCAGTGTGTAAGCACTCTTCTGAATAGTAATTACCAAGGGACCCCAGTCAGAAGACGTTGACTACACCAGGAATCAGCGCTCACGTTTCCTTGGTGTTTATGTGGGGTGAATAATTAGCTACATTCCTGTCAAGAGAATGGGGTGAAACGTTCTGTACATGTAAACGGCAAACATCCTGCTCTGTTTCAGAATAATCCAGTAGTATGTAGGGACCCCATCTAGGGACCGATGTCAGAAATGACAGAAATACATTGCATGTGCTGCTTGTTTGATGTGTCAATGCCTTCACTTCATCCCCATTCAACTCAAGCAATCTAAATGCATAATACGAGACTCTGACATACTTGGAGCCCAACCCAGAGGGAGCAGATGGGGTTTCACCTAATGAATAAACCACCCAGATTGTTGTTACCGAGCTCGAATGTCCCAAACAAGCTCACATTCCCCGCTAGATTTGGGGCCTAACAGTGTACAGGAATCAGCATGTTGGAGGAAATATACGGGACGTTCCGGTGAGGAGACCGGAGGAGGCGTGGCCTTGACTACACCTGACAGTACAGACCAAGGCCACTTGGGAGTGGTTGAGTTAGTGTTTCCTTTCCTAGTTTAAGCGCTAAATCAAGTACATTTTCTACATGCACATGCAATATGATTAGTGGTATATTTTAGCAGCGCAACAGGAAATCATTAATGCACAATTTTGAGTACATTTAAAAGGAATATAACAGCTCCAAGCAGCTCTGAAGACTTTTTAGACCAGTGACGGTCACTTCCCCTTCACAACAATAAATACAGACCACTCCAGCTGAAGGAAGATTCTTTGTTGCTCTAGGCTTATTCCAAATGGCACCCTAGTCCCTACATTTTGCTCTACTTTCGACAAGAGCCTTTTGGAGCCTCTGAGGCCTGGTCAAAAGGAGTGCAGTATGTAGGGAATAGGCCTCCATTTGGATGCGGACAAATCAGAATTCATATAAATATCCAGCTGGACGCAGAACAAGGATCCACCTCAGTACGACTCGGAGCAAGACAGTCAGAACAATGCTTGGATATGGTTTCAGAAATCACCTCTAGGAAGTCAGTGTAAGGACCGCAACACTGGGCCCATTCTGACGCGAAGTAACCGAGCCGGAATGGACGCGTCGTACCCAGAAATCCTGCTGGCTGGGCTTTAAATATGTCACACACGGCAAGACAGAACCTGACATGTCTGCCAGCCAATATCCCCGAGCGGTGAGCCACACACTGCCACCCGCCAGGCTGACGGAGCCCGGCTGACGGAGATGGGATGACTGCTGTCCTGCGTTATGACAGCAACCAGACGGAGAGTCCCAAATGGCACCATATTCTATCGGTGTCAGAAAAAGGCCCTGTACAAAGCAGTGCTGGTCCATGGGGACCCGATCAGATCCAGGGCTCTGCATGTAGGGAATAGGCTGACATTTGAGACTGGCCACAAGACACCCTTTCTAAACTCCACCACCTAGAAGGCAGTCGTGTGGAAATGACAGACAGCCCAGTGCAGCAACAGGTATTGTTATTCCACAGTTTTAAACAGTCAACAGGGTCAGCAATGATTGTCTCACTTCTGAAAACATTAGCTCCTGGGCTGTCAGGACAGTGGAAGAGTATTCCACTAGTAAGTTGTTATTTGGGCTTTGTCTGCCTCAGATCGTCATACAGGGAGATGTGTCTGTGGAAAAAGCGGGTTACACAACAGGCCTGGGTCGAAGTACTATTTGAAATCATCTCAAACTCTCGGTTCGCGCTTGATTAAGCCTGTTGCAACGGAACAACTGTTCTCCACTGCTGATGTGTTGTTTGTGCTCAGTCGGAACGGGTCCGGCCGTCATCCAGGGGGAGATTGTCTGTGATGACATCACACGCTACGCATCACCAGCAGGCTTTGGACAAAGGCTGGTCGCTGTTGAAATGCCCCGGTTCTTCTTAAGAAATCCGAGCGCAGCCATGTTGCGGGGAAGAAAAAAAACAGGTCACTGCGTTCGTTTTGGGAGGTGCCATCAACTCCCGAATACTAAACATCAATCTACTGAGCTTTACAGAAATGTTCCAATTTAACCTTAGTAGTTGCACCATTAATATACAGCAGCAAATTAATAATCAAAACTTTCCAGCTCTCTTTTCTTTTATTCATTTACCCAGAAGTAAAATGAATGGAAAGAAGTGCATATAGGGAGGGGAACAGCACTCAACCGACCCCTCTAAAGAAGCCCTCCCTGGGCTAACTGACTGAATAATGCAAGCAGGTCACTGGTAGAATTAGAATGATTCTCGTTCCACTTCCTCTGCGCGTTGGCAGGATATTCTACTCTATTCTTGATGTTCAATTTTCTATTTCATTCTGGATGCGAGGGGAGGAACAGCATTTTAGCACAAGAGCCTCTGGCTTCTTAATGAGCACTCAGGGGCCAGTGGTTTCTGGTACAATAGAATGGTGCAAAAGAATACAGAATCAATAAGGCACAAGAGGCTGTCGTATATGAGTTTTATATTTGGCAATTATATGACTAATATATATCACGGCTAAGAGCTGTTCTTAGGCACAACCCAACGCCGAGTGCCTGGACACGATGCATAGCCGTGGTTTACCCCCAAGATGCCATACTGCAATTCTAAGCAGGTTAGCAAAGCAATCTAAGCAGTGAAAGGTTATGTGGCATCATACCAGCAATGAGCATTTTGGATTTAAAGCATCTGGTTTATAACACCTACTCTGTTCTTGACTTGGCGCTTTTGTTGTAGCGTCATCATCATTCTTAATGTAGAACCTCCGTTCTTGACAGGATGGAGGCAGAATGGCACGGCAGCTGTCTGAGCAGGCTGTCCGGCTCAGTGACTCCAACCATGTGCTCTACTGGGTAAGGGTCAGTGAGCACAGTCCTTTTGGCAGTCGAGAGACGCGAGGCCCCGGTGCGTAATGCCACACCACCAGGTTGTCGGCAGCAGAGAGATGTGGGACCCTGGTCTCACTGTTGAGAGCAGAGAGATGCGGGACCCTGGTCTCACTGTTGAGAGCAGAGAGATGTGGGACCCTGGTCTCACTGTTGAGAGCAGAGAGATGTGGGACCCTGGTCTCACTGTTGAGAGCAGAGAGATGTGGGACCCTGGTCTCACTGTTGAGAGCAGAGAGATGTGGGACCCTGGTCTCACTGTTGAGAGCAGAGAGATGTGGGACCCTGGTCTCACTGT
>JACXGJ010014682.1:0-14483 GCA_016801105.1 Esox niger
TCACATAGATACGTTCTCAGTCTCACAGGTACTGTACTGCCACACTGCCACACCTGACTAGCACTCAACCAAAACAGTTCCTTTATTTATTAACCAGGGTCCTAACCGCACGGGAAACATCTACAGGTGACCGGACTTTGCAGATTCCTTGAACAAATGATGATAGAAATGAACTCAGACTGTCAAGATATATAGAAATGAGTACAGAATGTTAGGATATTAAACGGTAATAATGTGTTTGGTTATTATCGCCATATCTGTCTGTCATCAATTAACGCCCTGGCGCTGGCAATGTAAGGGTTTGTCATTGTTCACCCTGGTGACATCCCGGACAAATCAACAGTGAAATGGTGCTAAATGATGGAAGGTTTCAATTGTCTTTATGCAGACCTGGAGGTGGAGGTGTCAGGTCAACGGTCACGTCAGAAGTCAGTGACCTGTAAAACTACCTGTCCTCTGCCTGACAACCCAACCTACATCTGGTACAAGAACGGACAACAAAAAACAATTGGGGGAAATACACACCAGATTTCTGAGAGTGGGAGCTACTACTGTTCTACAGTCAGGCATCGGGATCTTCCTTCTCCGGCTGAGTGTGAGTGTAGATCAACCAATGACCTTTTAAAAGGACAAAATCATGACAGTTAAACATGTTGATGATTTACAATATACTGACAATGGTAAAGTAGCCTAACCACAAAAACAACAAAATGATCGGAGAGATATAATCTTTTCATGTTTCAGGTGTTGATGGTCAAAATTGTTGGAGTGTGATTTACACCAAGAGGAGAATGTGTGTCTTGAAGGGTTCATCAGTGGACATTACCTGTTCCTACACTCACCCTCGTTCTAAAAAAGAACAAGGATCATTCTGGTTTACAAAGATAAGTGTCAGGAATAATGAACCTATCGATGTGGCGTTGGACACAGACTATCAGGGTCGTGTGACATATAACAGGAACCCAGAGAAACATCACACCCTGACAATTAAAGACCTGATAGAAAGTGACTCAGCTGAATACAAATTCAGATTGATAACAATAAAGGAGGGGAGATTTTCTGGCCTTCCTGGAACAATATTGACTGTGACAGGTAATGCATTTAGAACATTAGCAGTAGAATTTGAAAGGTAATGCATTTAGAACATTAGCAGTAGACTTTGAAAGGTAATGCATTTAGAACATTAGCAGTAGACTGTGACAGGTAATGCATTATGAACATTAGCAGTAGAATTTGAAAAAGTAATGCATTTAGAACATTAGCAGTAGACTGTGACAGGTAATGCATTATAAACATGAGCAGTAGACTATGAGAGATTATGCATTCAGACTTCTAGCAGTAGAAGTCTCTTGGATCAAGTGTGTAATCGAGCATTACCTTGTCCTCTCAGATGTCCTGCTGGACATGAATCCAACCTCCTTGTCAGAGGGCGGAAGACTGACACTCAGGTGTAAAACCAGGTGTACACTGGATCCCATCCCAGAATTCATCTGGTACAAGAATGGACAACATGTCATCAACCCAGTAAACGGTTCAAACAGACTGACCCGAGAACCGGTCAGCAGAGAAGATGCTGGAAGATACTCTTGTGGTGTAAAAGGGAGTGTTGATCTAATCTCTGCTGAAGAGACTCTAACCATCATGTGTAAGTACATAAGGCTGATATAACTACCTACATAGGGCTGATATAACAACCTATATAAGGCTGATATAACAACCTACATAAGGCTGATATAACTAGATACACAAGGCTAATATAAATATGGGTACATTACATTAAGTAATGCTTTCTTGCTCAGTGTATTTCAGGTTAAGATTAGGATTTGTTGTGACTCAAAATGTCAAGGATGTTACCATGGCACTTCACATTCATATTTTCAAACAAATGCTCCAACAAACCCCTCAGTATCAGTCAGTCCCTCAGGTGAAATAATGGAGGGCAGATAATTGACTCTCACCTTCCATAATACCATCTAAAGCAGTGGTTCCCAACCAGGGGTACTAGGACCCCTGGGGGTACTTGATCTCTCCACAGAGGGCACTTGGAAACGATTATGACACCATTGGTTTACAGGTGAAATTAACATAAGCGGGTACTTTGGGGGTACTCCAAGCAGTGCAAAAACATTTGTGGATTCAGTAACTGAAAAAGGTTGGGGCCAACTGATCTAAAGTAATAATTTGTTTTAAAACACTGTATTGTAATATAATGTCCACCAGATGGCCCACAGAACACCTCAGTGTCAGTCAGTCCCTCTGGTGAAATAGTGGAGGGCAGTTCAGTGACTCTGACCTGCAGCAGTGATGCCAACCCACCTGTGGGCAAATACACCTGGTACAAGAAGACTGTAACATCACCAAAAGCATCAGGACAGAGTTACAGCATCACTAACATCACAACTGAGGACAGTGGAGAATATTACTGTGAGGCTGAGAATAAATATGGATGTATCAACTCTTTCTTAGTGTCTGTGGACGTTCAATGTAAGTACACCTAACCCTGTGATGATTTAATTAGTTAATGCCAAAATATCAAACAAACAAACCTAAAGTTTCAATGAATACTTACATTGTTAAGCTATGTTGAGCTGAGAGTATATTTTGTATCTTGTACAACTATGATTTAATTACAGGTTCCATAATACAATCTATAGTAATTAATTGTTATAAAACACTGTATTGTAACATAATGTTCCCCAGATGCTCCAAAGAACCCCTCAGTATCAATCAGTCCCTCTGGCGAAATAGTGGAGGGCAGTTCAGTGACTCTGACCTGCAGCAGTGATGCCAACCCACCTGTGAACAAATACACCTGGTACAAGAAGACTATCACCTCACCAATAGCATCAGGACAGAGTTACAGCATCACTAACATCAGATCTGAGGACAGTGGAGAATATTACTGTGAAGCTGAGAATGGAATAGGATCTAAGATCTCCACAGATGTGATGATTACTGTAGCAGGTTAAATTTCATCTTCATTTAAAATTATAAAATGACATGTCTCGTGGTTAGAGTTAATCATTACACAATGTTGGTTGGATTATTGCACCTTTTTTCTTTTGAAGTTTAAGCCAATCCCAACAAATTATGAAAGATTGGTCCTTAGAAATAATGATGCATGTGTTGTTGGTAAATCATAACATGACATGTATTCATCCACATGGGATCTTAGAGAACCAGACTGCATCTGTAGGAACCACAGTGGTTGTTCTGGTTCTCATCCTCTGTCTCTCTGGATTCATCTGGTTCAGGTGAGGGGGAATTCATTGTTCTACCTTTTTCACTTTTGCAATCATGTTATTCAAAATGCGGTAATTCATTCATTTACACATCAATTAAGGCATTCTTTAATTAATTCACTAAAACATCAATTAAGACATTCCTTATTTAATTGACAAAACAGGGTAAAGGGTTCTAATTCCCCCTGTGATACAACAGACCAAACAGACGATGGACAGGTTAGTCTGTTGGATTCAGATGATTACTGTGATGAATGTTATGTATTAATGTGTCCTAATGCTGTATTTATTTTGTCCTCTCGTCCAATCAGGGAGACTCCAGTCCTGTGTATGTAAACCTATCAGACAGGGTCACGACCTCTACTGCAGCACAGGCAGCAGACACAGACAACAAGGATGACCTTCACTATGCCACCATCCACTGCTCTTCCTCCAGGAAACAGGAAGTACCTCCATATTCCACAGTCCAACTGTCACAACCCCAGAAACAGGAAGAGGAAGTCCAGTATGCTGCTGTGAAATTCAACTGTCCCAGTGCTGCCACCCAGTGCGTACACTCTGTCATTACATCCACCTATAGTCAACAATTGTCACTCAGACAGAATCAAGGTCAATTCAATCATATTATCTGACTATGGTAACCAGATTATAAACAGAGGATTATATGAAAACAATATTGTACTTGTCACAAGCTTCATGAAAAACTGTTTAATCTTTATTCACCTGTAAGAGTAAGAGATAGGATCTTTAATTACTATGTTTGTCCCCGCAGTCCAAAACGGATGTTTAAATTCTGCCTGAATTCTGTCTGTCTGTAGACCCCTGGCACATGGAGCTGAAGGGGACCTCTCTGCTATCTACAGCACAGTCAACCAAACCAGGCCCTCAAGAACCTGAACAGAACAAGACTGGTCGCAGTATGTGAAGACAGGAAGTTGGAGCTGTAGTATTAACAAACACAAAGAAACAGAAAAAACTGAGCACTTGAAATAAAATAAAAACTAAATAAAGGACATAAAGTAAATGGAAACAGAGAACAAAATTCACCACACGAATCACAACACACAGTAACATGGAACAATGACCGACTAATAACGGGAGCAGAGGAGAAATATTTAAACACATGCTAATGATCTAATCGGGACATTGTGTGAGACACTACTGGAGACAAGACAAATTAAGGGGACCTGGATCTGTTCATGTCAATTGGAAAATGGGAGATGGCGGAGCAGTCCGTCACCTCCCCGTCACAGTGAGTAAAGGGAAGCTTGAAACCCACTTCATTTTCCAATGTTGCTGAGTAGAATCTTTTATTTCTTCCTCTTTCCATCTAGGAAAGGGTTTCCAACTTTCTGTTCTACAATGACTCCTTTTTCAGTTTTTTTTATATATCTTACAACACCAGTTATGCTGGTGTTTGATTCAATTTACTGCCAACCACACAGTGTACACTTTTCCCAATCAACTTACATTATTAATCTGTGAACTTTTCTAAATCAAATGTTGCATTTAATATCACCTTTATTAACCATTATTACAGTTCTCTACCCCCTAGATATTAGTAAAAAGGCCATATTTCTTTTAGGAATATGTGACCTTATATTTGAAATTCCAAGTTGGTTTTGTGTTTTATTACCACTGTCATTGCTGAGCAGTGATCACTATATTTCAACAATAACTCTTCTTAATTGTATCGACAAATTATACAAAGGAGTATCGGGAGTGACTAAAGTGCAATGAGGTAGAAAAACATATTTTACACTGAATTATCAGGAAACACTTTTAAAAAGGAGAAACTGTTTGCAGTTGGACTTCTGAATTTCTTGCCTGTTTGAATTGAAAACCACAGATTGATCATTTTGTGATTCTGATTATTATTCTGCATCTATTTATCAGAGACGGATACAGTCATTCAATGTCATAATGACTTAATTATATCTATACAAAATGCCACAAGGAGTTGCTATTGTGCAATGAGACCGAAAAATTCCTTTTATTGTGTGTTAAAAAATACATTCTGTTTTTGAACAAAATGATGGTAATTGAATGTAACCTGCTGTAAGAGGTCATCCTGCAGTTTAGAAGCACTGTTATAACATAATAAACAGAACATACCTGTCAAAGACCAGATGAAAACCACCAACACACCTCCTGTTGACCTCAAGGACATTGTTGTATCTCTGTCCCTGTAGTCTTAGAAACAGAAACAAAAACTCCCTCTAAAACTGGTGAATAAATACATCTGATACATTATCGTTCAAATTCACAGTGATGAAATCTAACTGGGCTGATATTGCATTGCAGATGGGGTGGTCTGAGGGCTCTGTATGTATTCTGTGTATGTCACTTCCCTGCCGCCGCAACAGAGGGCGCCAGCGCTCCTGAGGTTCAATGCGCACCAAGTCTCACACCTGTCACCAATCACCAAGTCTCACACCTGTCTCCACTCACCTCGTCACCACGCATACAAATACAACTCCCTGCCACTTCTCCACTGCCAGATCAATGGTTCATGTTTACCTGACACATCTCGCGTTCTCCAGTCGCTCGTCTTGCCTTCCCGTGTTCCGACCGGTCGCCCGTTCCCGACTATTATGCCTGAGCCCTGCCTGTACTTCTGTTCCCCGCCGGTACTCTGATCTCTCGCCTGTCCCCTCCTACTCTGCCGTTCCCTGACTGTACTTCTACGCCCGCACGTTTTCCCACCATTACCGGTTCCTGACCACTCTGCCTGCTGTTCGTCTGTGCCTTCGCGGTCGGTACGTGAGACGCCTCACCACGCGTCCCCGGCCGGTCTGCCCATCACTTCCCCACTCTCTCCCAGTCCGTGTTTGGATCCTGACCTGTGCGCGTGACAGTATATATTCTGTATGTTTTCTGTATGTATTCAATGTGTGATGTGATGCATGTCAGTTGGCATCTGTATTTTAATGCAGACATGATAAATACTGCTAGAATAATTTGAAGGAAGCAACAATGTGATAAAAAACAACACTCACTTATTTAGCCAATGTGGTGTTTTGTAAACATATTACAAACATTCAAAGTCCAAAAGTTGATTTATTTAAAGAATCTCAAATGTCGCAGGATAAGGTGGATTCTGAATAAATGAAAGCAACCCCAGCATGAATATCGACCACCAGGCTATACTCCAGCCTACATTCAGACAACCAGGCTATTCTGCAGACTACAATGACCACCAGGCTACACTGCAGACTACAATGACCACCAGGCTATTCTACAGACTACAATGACCACCAGGCTATTCTGCAGACTACAATGACCACCAGGCTACTCTGCAGACTACAATGACCACCAGGCTATTCTACAGACTACAATGACCACCAGGCTATTCTGCAGACTACAATGACCACCAGGCTACTCTGCAGACTACAATGACCACCAGGCTATTCTACAGACTACAATGACCACCAGGCTATTCTGCAGACTACAATGACCACCAGGCTATTCTGCAGACTATAGACTGACCAACCGGCTATATTGCAGACTACAGACTGACCACCTCCTGAGCAGCAGATCCAATTACAGCTCCTATGCCCATGATATAATGCTAGAAAACAGCTATAATTAAATAGCCTGGGGTGGCAAAGATTTAGACATATTGAAATGAGTATCCAGTGTTTTTTTTTCTTTACATCCAATTCAGACACTAAGGGGGATCAGGGTGTAAAGGTGACTTGATACCTCAACTTCAACTCACATTCAAACCCACTACCTGGTCAACTTCTAAGTCAATGTTGTACTGAACGTGTGACTCTTGGGATCAGACCATCCATCATCCCCTAACAGAAGGCCTGGTAAGATGTTAGTTTATCACTAGAAACATGTACATTATGGGGATCCAGACAGATGGGATATTTGAGGTTACTGTAGTGGGTCCTCTGGGATCCTAATATAAATCAGCTCTCCTACTCTGAGATACTCTATACATATCGACCATCATGTGACAACTAAATCACAGAGGAATGTAATCAAAAAAAGACCCTTAACCCTCCATTGATTAACTTCATGATTAAATACCAAAATTAAAAAAACAAGATATTGCTAAGCGTACTTACAGAGTGAAGTGAAGAGGGAGGTCTTGCTAAGCAACTGACTGAGTGTGAGTAGAAACTGACAGGAACCAAGAGATCTGTAGTTGATATTTATAATATGGAGTCAAGATACAGACAGCTGATGAACTGTCAGTTCCTTCCTGTTTATGACAAACAGACCAACATGTCAGAAAAGAAAAGCTGTTACTTTTCAAAAGTAAATGTGGAACACAATATCTAATAGGTTGGTGTACATTACAGCAATCTCTTCATATGAGGTCCTCTGTAACATAACGGCATCAATATACTATTATACTGAATGGGTCTTCAACTGTGTCCTAATTTATACACAAACACACCTTGGTTTGTAAATAAATAGCTGCTCTTCATGCCCCTCCATGTCTCACCACAGTCACTTCCCCCCACAGGCCAGCTGAACCAGGCCTAACTGGTTTCTAGTTGTTGTTAACCCTTCTTAACCCTATGGTACACTCATTTTCACCCATTTCAAGACTTTGATGTGGCAATTTAGGTTTTATCTGAATTAAACCTGATGAGATCACCAACATTGTGTTCATGAACACATACAATGAAAAATGACCAAAGGTAATATTTTAAAAGGCCTCAAAAAATAGTTACATTTGAAATGTTGGAGTTAAAATGACCTCGGAGAATAGATGAAACTGCTTGTTGAAAATCCTGCTTAATGCAGATTTAGAGTGGAAACTGTCTTACTATAACTCAAAACACTCAAACACATCCAAACACACACACACACACACACACACACACACACACACACACACACACACACACACACACACACACACACACACACACACACACACACACACACACACACACACACACACACACACACACACACACACACTGTTCATACATACTATGCCTGCCCTGGTCAGTGTTTGTTTCAGTGCGTCTTTACCAGGTTGTGTGAGGTGAGGTATTGTCACTTGTTGGAGACATTTTGCCCACTGAGAGCCTTTGTAATGTCAAACATCAGACACACTACAAATTAACCCCCCCCTCACCTTTCTCAAACATGAGCTATTATTGTATTTGTTATTTTTGGAACTGAACTTTTCTCACAGGAAAGGCTTTGTTGTGTACTGAGTGGGAGGGGCAGGTAGTTCTCCTCATAACATTTATAAGGTTACATTATTAACAGGCCTTGCTAAGGATCATGGCAAAATGTCCTCATTCATCTGGTTGGTAATATAATAACATCATCAAACTGTTATATTGGGTCTCCAACTGTGTCGTGATCTATAGATTATATACATTATCCTGGAAATTATTATACTCCTATGCTGAGTCTCCAACAGTGTCCTAATCTATACTTATATACATTATCTAGGACATTATTAGATTGTTTTACTGGGTCTCCAACTGTGTTGTGATCCATAGATTATATACATTATCCTGGACATTATTGTATAATTACCATTTTGGTCCCCTATGACACACTATTCCTTTATGGTGACTCGCCTCAAACTCAAATCTGGACTGTTCTACACACAAAGTGTGGGAGCTCGTCTGTCTGATGATCAGGTTAGATATGGATGTTGAGTTATTGGCCTTTATCCACTGTTATTTGCAACATTTGCAATGTTGTCTTCACAGTTCACAACTGAAATAAAAAAGAACATACATCTGAACAAGAAACCGGGCAAGCCTAGTTTAGCTGGCCCGCAATAGAAAGTGATAATCGCAATAGAAAGTGAATAAGGCTAGCCTCACAAGAATCAACCCCAGGTCACCCATGTGAAAGTCGGTGGCATTGCACAGGTGCATGGTATAGACATGTCATTTTGTCACTCATTAACAGCACACCAGGTTTGGATATTTAGACACCATTAACTGTATTTAATCAATACATTTTGTAGTTGCATATGAAACAAACAACATACAAAAACAAATGCAACAAGCCAACTTTCCGTAAAGCCATAACAAAGACAAATCCTTTGTCTTCTTTCTCTTGCTATTCTTTTTGCATCTCCTTTTCTCCATCAATCTGACTCCAACCACTTGAATAAGTAACTTTTAAAACTTTTAAACATATATTATTTTTATTTTTTATTATTTATTCACAGTTCTGACCAGTGCTATCATCATGTCATCAAATTTAAGAGATTCTTTTTGAGAGAGGAACAGATAACAGTGAAATGATATCAGTGAAAAATGTAATCGAGTATTTCCCCCGTCTGTGAAGTTTTGATGACGCCATTGGCAGGGGAGTCTGGACACCTTGTTTGCACATTCTTTCCACAAAATTGCCTAAGCTTTCTCAAATTGGATGGGGACAGTCAGTCTTTCCAGGCCTTGATGTAAAGCGTTATCCCCATAGCATCAATCAATCCAGCAAATTTCAACAGTTGTCAGAAGGTGCTTTCACAGAAATGCAGAAATGAACTAATAAATGTGTAAATGTAAACCAGAAAACATAACCCCTGATTAAATATGTTTGTTTATGGTTTTGGCATCTGCAGTGTAAACGGTATAACCAGCTCCATAAACGATTTCTAAAGATGTTAGTGTTGGGGTGTTTTATATAATCCGAAATGTATATGCATTCTAGAACCAATCAGCAACAAATATTCAACAATACTGTGGATTATAGTAAGTTAACACTTCCCTTAAAGGAGTGTATCATGTACTTTAAATAGTAGTAGTGATTACACAACATATCACATACCACACATTGGGGACTTCATTTTAAGGTATGTCTCACTTTCACTCCCACAGGTTTTGTAATGTTGTCCACATTGTGGTAAAAAAGTTCCACATCAGACATTTATAAAGTGAAGGAGGTGCAGTCCATTTGACCTGTTCCATGTTGATCTCAGAGGGGCAAAGCAAGACATTATAAAATATTCTAAATATCCCAGAACATTTTCATTGGCCACATGACTTCTACACGTGGGATGGGCTTTGCCCCTATAATGTAAAGCCAAACAGAGAAAGACACCTGCTGTAGAGTTTCCATTAAGTAACAGTCAGGGCCTTTTTCTGACATTTTGGTCTATTCGTCGTTTAAGGAAGGAAAGGGCAGTTCTGCATTCGATACTTCCTGCTCTGTCAACCAAATATCAACCACAGAACAAACACTTATTTCTGTCACTTGGTTTTACAAGCACTGGCAACTTGACTGATGCACCACAAGTTCACAGTGAGTGACAATATTGCAGGCTTCACCATTTCTTGATAGGACTGATTATCTGTATTCCAAGGGAGTAATATACTACGGGGTTTGTACAGTATTATTTAAAAGTTGAGCTATAGCGATTTGTAGTGAGGATGATGATGAAGATGTACTTTGGATTTCACCACATTTCTGTGGACAGACAAAGGCAGACATACAACAGATCAGAAACTTTACCTACATGGAGCAATAGACAGACACCGTATGGAGAGTATTCACACAGACAACCAAATAATACACGTACAGTATATAGAGTATTCACTCAGACAACCATATAATACATGTACAGTGTATAGAGTATTCACACAGACAACCATACAATACACATACAGTATATAGAGTATTCACACAGACAACCATAGAATACGCATACAGTATATAGAGTATTCACACAGACAACCATACAATACGCATACAGTATATAGAGTATTCACAGAGACAACCATACAATACGCATACAGTATATAGAGTATTCACACAGACAACCATACAATACACGTACAGTATATAGAGTATTCACACAGACAACCATTCAATACACATACAGTATTTTGAGTATTCACACAGACAACCGTGCAATGCAAAAGACAGACATACAGTATTTCAAGTATTCACACAAACAAAGATAAAAGACAATCTCAGACATTCAGTACATACAGAACTATGGAGACTTCACATAGACAATCACACACTACAATACAACTGACATACATAGAGTATTCATATAGACAACCAAACAAAACAATATCGTACAAAACAACGTTAGCCTGGTTAATTTTCAGTAATGGTTTCCTGTAAACCATCTACAGTTTATATTTATGTATGTTAGATGCAGTGACTCACCAGTTCTATGGTGAGTCGTTGTTAATGTGTTTCATTGACTACAGGGACGGAGATACAACCATAGATATAAAGTATAGATGGGACATGTAGTTCTATCTGATGTCTCCATAGCTGCACCATTTTACTTGGGACAGAGATACAACCATAGATATTAAGTATAAATGGGACATGTAGTTCTATCTGACGGCTCCCTAGTTCCACCATTTTACTTGGGACGGAGATACAACCATAGATATAAAGTATAGATGGGACATGTAGTTCTAGCTGACCTCTCCATAGTTCCACCATTTTACTTGGGATCAGGTCAGTAAAGTCATACTTCTTGACACTAGTCAAGGTGTCATTTTGTGCTGCAGTAATTTGGTCCAGAAAATGGATGAAAGATACAAAGGAGGTGGGAAACTTAGTTCTCACAATCAGTAACAGTGTAGAAGTGGATGTACATAGCATGTTTTTAATAATTGACCAAGAAAGCTAAACCAGCATAATAATTGAAAACCACAGTTAATTGTTATAATTGGAAATGAAGAAATATCAATGTTTACTATATTTAAAGTATTAACCTGTATTTTACTACATTAGACTATAGACATTTTGTAATCTTTTCAAATGCATTTGTTTGTTAATATTCTACGCATGTCAGTGAGTCTCTATATTATAAAGGAAATGTAACTGTTATTACTACTGAAATACCACTGGTACCATGTGTTTTTATTGTAGATTCTTTAGAATAAGTCCCAGGTATGATGGCTGTCAAACTACTCAATTCTGATTTATAGGGGCTCTGACATCAGTCCATCTACTGTTCTATCATCTATGGATACAACTATGTCTTTGAGATCAACAGGAAGTGTGTGGGTGGTTTTTCTCTTCATTGCAAAGGGTATGAACTCCTGAACATGACCTGTTAATCAGTCTACACACAGTGCACAGACACAGTACACAGACCCAGTGCGCAGACACAGTGAACAGGCACAGACACAGTACACAGACACAGTGCTCAGACACAGTGCTCAGACACAGTGCTCAGACACAGTACACAGACGCAGTACACAGACACAGTACACAGACCCAGTGGGGAGACACAGTGCTCAGACACAGTGCTCAGACACAGTGCTCAGACACAGTACATAGACGCAGTACACAGACACAGTACACAGACCCAGTGGGCAGACACAGTGCACAGACACAGTACACAGACACAGTGCTCAGACACAGTGCTCAGACACAGTACACAGACACAGTACACAGACACAGTGCACAGACACAGTGCACAGAGACAGTGCACAGACACAGTGCTCAGACACAGTACACAGACACAGTACACAGACACAGTGCACAGACACAGTGCACAGAGACAGTGCACAGACACAGTGCACAGACACAGTACACAGACACAGTACACAGACACAGTGCACAGACACAGTGCACAGACACAGTACACAGACACAGGGGCTTCTGTGTCAATTCAGACCCCTTCCCTTTTCTCCACCTGTTGTTGGAAAGACAATGAAGAGGATGACGAGGGGCGTGACTGGAACAGCTTTGTAGTATAGATTTAATGACTTCATGGAAAAGGAAATTAAAATGGTGACCTGCTTGATGTAGAACTAAGAGATAAATGCAACACATTGTAACTATACAGAATACGTTGAGACCTTCTGAAAAAAGGGAGCCAACCTGGAAATTAAGACAAACAATTTAATATGTGTTCTGTTTCACAGTCCGGGTTGAAATGCAGTCGGCTGTATTTCCTGACACATCGGTCTGTTTGTTATGAATGTTAATGACTAAAGAGGAAGGAACGGATCATCAACTATCTGTAATAACTCCTTGTAATATAAATAAACCCAGAGTTAGTAAGACAGTAAGCTGCATGAGTGTTCAAGACTCCTCAGCATCACTTGACTGTGTAAGTGTTTTCATTATTAAGACATACTGAATTTAAAGCTAAATGTTGAGCCATGTTTTGGTTGTTACAGGAATGTCAGTATTTACAGTTTCAGAGTGGGAGTGTAAATCTGCAGTATGAACGGGTCAACCATCAGGGAAAGCACAAGAGGTTTGACTGGATCTCTATCATGTCAGACAGCGTCTCGCAAAAGTCTTCATCCAGCCTGATTTTACTTTGAACAAGAAATCTAAATGGATTGAGAGTTTTGGCCATCGATCAGTATTGTGGAAGTGGCACCATTCTCATACAAACACGTAATAATTCTTCTTGTGCATGTTTTTACCAGGCTTGTCCACCTGGACACATCCATTTTTGCCCATTCATCTTTACACAATTGTTCAATCTCCATCAATTTGAACAGGGACATTTGGTGAAGTTGAACAATCATTTTATTTTCAACTGTATTGAGTTTGGGCTTTGACTCGGCCCGTCCAGGACCTTGTTATTTTCAAGCCTCTCTGCCGAGGCTTCGGCTGTATGTTTGGGGTCGATGTCCAGCTGGAAGATGGACGCACAACACAACACACACATCACAAACATGCAACATACAGTACAGTATTCAGCACTGTCTGCCTTCGCTCCGTCGGCAGTTCACACTTCACCGCATCAAGTATATGTATCACCAGTCACACAATGTGTTGGTTGTTTCTGTTTCTAAGACTACAGGGAGACACAACAATGGCGTTGAGATCTACAGGAAGTGTGTTTGTTGTCTTCCTCTGGTCTGTGACAGGTATGATCTCCGTCTTATCTTATAAATACCCAGTTTATCAAATGGACAAAAATAATAACAAGGACATTGGGTAACTCCACTTCACTCCTAGTAGCAGATTTTCCACACCTCATTGAGTGACACTTTCAGTGTCCAATCCTGCTGTTCACGTCATTAGCATTCAGATGTTGTCAGACACTTTTTCCTTCCAAGGTGTACATTTGTAGCGCCCATAAATTTGTTTCAATGCCAATATAGTGTAGTGTAGTTTTGTACTGCACATTCATTTCCACTGATTGTGTACTGAGGTGTGACTCTGTACTTCAGGTGTTCAGAGTGAACATGACGTGCATGTCTGCGCTTTAAAGGGGTCACTTGTGACCCTCCGCTGTCCGATCCCCGACTGGGTCCAGGTCACAGAGAAGGTCTGGTATAGAGAGACGTCCGATCTGAG
>JACXGJ010014683.1:0-16112 GCA_016801105.1 Esox niger
AATCACCAGTAGGTTGACCAGGATTGCAGCAATCATACCAAGGCAGCAGAAGAGGAGCTCACCAGCTCTCCCTGCTCTTTGATTGATTTACCAGCTTTGTCCTTTGCTGTTGTGTTGTTCATCGGGGCCAACTGCTGAGGCCTATTGTCTATCAGTTGTTACTTGCTTCGCAGAAGGAAGATCAGTTGTCTTTACCGCTGTTTTCCTGGTTGGCAGGATTTGTTTGGGCTATTGGAGGAATGGAGACTCCCAGAGTCGCTGCGTTTTGTCCTGGTAGAATTTTCGTTTCAGCCATTCTATGTATCTTTACCCATACCGATTTTAACTTCTACTCCCATTGGATTTTAATTTAGCTAGTATGTTCTAGTTATAAGTTGTGACTTCCCGCTCCATTTGACCTGATATAGCGCAACCTCTATCCCCAGTCCTTTCCCTCTACCTGGCACATAGTCCCGTTGTTGTCCTCGTCCATTGACTTTGACCTAAAAGGCCTCTTTGCCTCAGTCTTGATGCTGTTCAGTCTCACCTTCTTCTGTAGTAAGCGACTCTGTCTTACAGATCTGTTGCTGTGGGGCACATGACTCAAGGTTCAATTTTAATGTTGTGTTTTTGTATAATCTCACCGTTGGATTGGAGATGTGTTCCAAACATAACAAGGTGGTGGTCAGGCCTTCCGCCATTCCCAAACAAAAATGTTATGCCAGAAATCTGTTTCTGGAACCCAAAAGGCACCAAAGGGAAAATTTGCAGGAGGTTTCACTTCACATGATTGTTCCAAATTTGTCTCCATGTATTGAGCTAGAGGTCTGCCACACTGTCTTATTAGGAGAAAAGGACAAAACAGAACACCAAATCAGTTAAACTATTCTCCTGGGCCCCAGCAAAACAACAATACTAAAAATGACACTGAACAATTAAAGAGATGGTGGGACCATCACTTACATGTCAGAAACAAAAACAATTCAGTCTTGTGAAAAGATCACACCAACTTAAAACAACTATGAATATGGAAAGAAATTAAAAGTGTAATGAATTTGGTGGTTTGTCTAATTAAGTTATTTAAATCTGTTCCAAAGATATTGTTCACTGGCCTGTAGGTTGTAAATTGAGATGTGAGTAAAGACTGTCTGTTTCACAGACATTTCAAATTAGCTGAAATAAAGCCTATTCTAGGCTGTCTGTACTGTA
This sequence comes from Esox niger, assembly GCA_016801105.1. Lineage (NCBI taxonomy): Eukaryota > Metazoa > Chordata > Actinopteri > Esociformes > Esocidae > Esox > Esox niger. Next base: position 1,189 of record JACXGJ010014683.1, read on the forward strand.
CCTCCCTGTGACCCCAGTCAAGTGTCCTTTTTCCTATGAGCTTGTCCAGATGGTTACCTCACCTTCATACAGCACAGCTCCTCAGGCTGTGAGGGTTGCTAGTAATGGTCCAGACTTGGATTGTCTGTTGTACATGACAGTCTGTCTTCCACCTCTCCTTGGTTTTGGTGAAGCGGGAACCGTCAGTGTTCTGGCTGGCTCACCACTCTTACTGAGCCCAAATAAGTGTCATAGGTCTGGCTTGGTTTGGCCAAATCAGTGTCATAGGTCTGGCTTGGTTTGGCCCCGAAATGATCTGGGCCACAGGTGTCATTGGACAAGGTCTATCAGGACTATCAGTGATTCAGGATTCAGGACTCCTAATTTGTGGCAAACAAAGATGGAATCTCGCACAACACAAAGTTAGAATCTTAAGTCAGCTCTGGTGGACTTAGTTGCATTCAGCATGTAAATTGGAAACTCTCTCATAACTTGAGACATCTGTGGCTTTGTGTAGTTTAACAAAACTGCATGTTTTAGAGTTGTCGGTTATTGTCCCAAGGTGTACAGGATGATGCTGTTTAATCACCTGTCAGGTCAATGGATTATCTTGGCAAAAGAGAAATGCTCACTAATTGGGAAATACACACATTTATGCACAAAACCTATTTCAGTTGATGAAAAATGGGACCAACACTTTACTTTAGGGAGTCCCTAATTCACAACAATAACAATGCTATTTGTATCTGTTGAGAACATGTAGCTCAGATACTCCAGGGAAATATGCCTGTGTGATGAGAAACGTTTTGTTTTTCTGAGAAATAGCAACATGTACGCTAATGCCTAGGTTTTAACTGAGCAGGCTGACTTGGCAGATCTGACTAACATCCTGTTATGACTGAAAAGGACTGTAAATTGACTGTGAATGTCAGAAATGCTGTTTTGTGGAACTAACTGCTACCTGAAGATGGGACAGACAGTCATTTGAGCCGTTGCATCTTTCATCACTGTGAAAATAACTCTTATGATGCGATGGACATTCTTGATGAAACCATGTGTAGCAATTAGAGTGGATACCTGAATGTTACTGATGTTATCCAGCCAGTGGGTAGACTCCCAGAAGGCATCTGAAATAGTGACTGAACAATGTAAGTAGTTTAAAAACATTTGTAGTTACGTAACTAGCGGTTCTCCAAGCATCAGATCATTACAGCAGAAGGAATTTGACATTTAAGTCAAAAGATTTTTACACTCTGGTCTCCTTTCATGGCTATTTAACAATGTTCCCATTAATTGGATTAGATTAACTCTGGTCTTCCTCCCATATATCCTGTGTGTCCGTGGAGAACGATGAGTAGCCAGTCCTGGTTAGCTGGCAACATATTTTGCATCATTAGTTGGACGTATTAGAAGTTTTTTTCTCACGAGTAGTTAACAGCCAGAAAGAATAATGAGTAAATAATCATCAACATCCTTTTCAGAAAGATAAAAACAATAAAGTGTGCTTTATTGTGTGATTCTCTAGATGGCTTGCTGGCTATCAAGCCCAGCAATATTGGCCAAAAAGTTGAAGTCAGAGAATGAGCACGAGCAGCAAATGCAAGTGGTGAAGATCTTCTCTATCTGCATATCAGGTGCTTGGTCTCCCTCACCTGGTCACTATATGAGAAGGAAGAGGAGTGGCTTAAAGACAATGTCTGAATTATAACATACATAGGAGCATTACAGATAGAAGTGAAAACTTAATAACACTAATATTCTGTGACATCTTTTGTGGCCTAGAGCCGTACCTGCACACATAGAAGAGGATGTAGGCAGTGTGAGCTCTGGTCCTCAGCACAGTGGCCACATCTGTCCTCTGGACACGTGCGTCATCCTGACAGAGCCACCCACTGCCATGGCTGACCAATAGATCAGTGATGTAGTGGCCTGGAGAATGTGGGACATGGGACATGGGAACATTTGAAGTTTACTCTCTTAAATGTTGGTGAACATGGTATGCTTCTTTTACCATTTAAAACAAACCATATCGTATTATTTTTCACAACTTTTTGATTGGCTAATAAAGACCAAGTGTGACTGTTCACCAGACGTTCTGCATAACTCAGGGAATGACATTAGGCTTTTTTCAGTGGTTCTCAAACCTCTCCATGGGACGCCCAGCCTCTGCAGATCTAACACACCTGAATCACCTTGTCTGCTAAATATCTAACCCTTGACCTCTTGATTCAGGTGACATAGTTCAGGGCCACAATATAAGTGTGAGCTTCTAGTGGTCCAGGAGAGGTTTATAAACCACTACTCTAGGGGACTGCAGTATGTGAAATCTGTGACTATATTTGCATATGAAATGTTGTCTGTTCATCACTCTATTGTCAGTCACATGAAATGTAGTAAATGGTATATAAATAGATGCATGAAATTTTAAATATTGTGTCCAAAAATATTATGATAAAAATGGTATTTGAAAGGTGAGTTCCAGACTTTTTAGAACTATGCAGCAATGCCTGGCATGTAACTTTATATGTGTATTTAAACTATATTGTACCTGTATTACAAGCTGCCTCCCAGATGTGAGATCACACTTAACAATCCATATACAGGTTCTGGCTGGTGTCTCTGTAAGAAAACACATTTGGTAGTTAGAATTGTTATGTTGTATAAATCTACTTCATATTTGACCACATACAAACGGATGAGGTTATATACTGCTTTTATGTTCTATTAGTCTCTTTCTCAGTCTCTTTCTATCTGCCAGTGCCAATTTTTTTCTCACCACTGTGGCTGTCTGATGCCTTTTCTCACTGTCAGCTGGTTTTACTTGCTGGTCTAAACCATGTGAAGCTGTTGTAGCCACATACAATAAAAACAGATGTATGTATAGTGTATATTCATAGACCTTTTTAAGTTCTGTTTCCTATTTCTCTTCTCAACACTCATGTTTAATTATGAAAGTGTTGGAAACACAATGTCATTCCTGAACTAGATGGACAGTTTGGTGGAGTTTTGGCAACGCTGTTGTTTCCCAGTTTGTCATGTCCTGGCTATGCCCCTTGCTTTTTCTGCACTGGGCTAGGGCCATAGTCAGGACAGGACAAAAGAAGGTGCCTCTAGGCACCTCTATTTTAGTTTGATCTCCCCAATTGGAGGCAACAATCCACACTTGCCTCCAATTGGGGAATGCATTTATGTGAATGTTTCCCCACACTCTGTGTGGATTATTATGGTTTCTAGATGACCCAAAGTCACTGGAGCTGCCATTATTTGGTTCTTCATTATTCTCATTAAAACATGGATTACCAGCACCACATTGTCTCTGCGTCTGTGTCCTGCCACCAGCAGCCTTGTGACAGAGTGTCCTTCCTCACCCTGTGTGAATCGATGCCACTGAATATACGTCATTCATAGTGTTTTGTGAGCATGTCAACAAAAAGCCTGTAGTGCAAATTAAACAAATCATACAACTCAATGCACCAACAATAATGTTAACAATTAATACCAACACTTTACAAATATATGGTTAGAAAACAGTGGAGACGAGAGAGAATGTATTATTTGGAAATACAACATTCTAGATATTTGATATCTGCATTGTGCTATATTGTCAGTAGGCACACAAATGTAAGAAAATACATTATCATCCTGTCAGTTTATCACCTCATCTATTACACAAAGCTCAAGTAAGGCTGGTACAACAACTATTTAAAGATGTCCTTAATTGTAGTGACCTTAACATTAACAATATTTAAAGATATGAATGTCCAACTAGAAATCAAAGCCTTGGTCCGTTCCTAATATTAAGATTGACAAAGATCACAACCCAAAGGCATAGCTTCGGTCGGTGCAGCAGCAACAGGTCCAGGGTTCATCCGGATAGGTTTTCGGGGCGTCTGAAACAAAAAAAAAGCACCAGGCCGCAGCTTAGTTACTATGTCTCAGTTGCAACAGCCTCTGCCATTGCCAGGATAACCTTTATTGTACACAAAATGATAAATGTTCCTACTTATGGTTTCACCAACAACATGTTTTTTTTGCTAATAAGTCAGCATGATATCTGAGTGTAATGATAATAATGAATCAAATTCATTTGCTTAATATCAGATTATTTAATAGTTTAAATACCATGTTAAGAAAATGAAATGCATTCTGGGATTAATTTAAAGTGTTGATATTTCTATAGTTACCCACATATATAAAAGAACATGGCTGATGTCATAGAGGCCCTATAAATCAGTATGGTGCAATTTAACAGCCATCTTACCTGGGACCTGTTCTAAACAATATACAATACAAACACATGGTAGAAGTGACATTTCAGTTCTTATAACAGTAACAATACCATAATAATTCATAAAAAGCCACTGTCATGCATAGCATAATACATAAAATGACTACTTTTTAGAATATTAACAAAACATTTCTTTTTTCGTTTTCAACAATTTATTCATTTTTGTGGTCAACATGGCTATGGTCTTATTTAGGATGCAGGATATTACTTTAAAACACAGTGAAAATGTATATTTCTTTATTTCCAAAGATAACAATTAACTGGCACTTTAGCACGACAAGAAGATGAGGTAAGTTTTTCATCACCAGCGGCAGCTTTTAGATGAGCCAAGGCCAAGCATTTCCACAGTTCAAAAAGAAACAACTTAGAGTGAGGAGTATACAGGTAGGAGTCAGGTATCTCCATATATGATCCTGTTCCCAAGCCAAGCTGAACAAGCTTTCCCAGGGCCTTATATATTATTATTATATAGGCTAGAAGAACAATAGTAAGCACATACACATCATATACTGTTGAATACTGTAAACAGGAATGATTACATTTAAGTAATGTGTTTTAATGAGCCACTTGATTGATTTGCTGATGTTTTTAATAGGCCTGTGAGAGGCAGGTAATTTAAAATACTGGTCGGCCATCTCAGTTTTGACACCGTTCATAACTTCAGCGAGCATGTAACTACTGGGTCATTAGCTGTGTTATGTTCAAAAGATTGATCTACATATTTATGTTTTATGAAATAGTTTTTTTTCACAGAAATAGGATGTTTCTTGACTGCTTTGTGCTTTCCGTGGTGCAGATCGATTCATACAGGTTCATTTCTGACTGCAGTCAATGGTGCTGAATATATTGGCTCTATTGTGGCTACTTTGTGTAACAGCTTCAAATGTGCCCTTAGAAGTTTTTAAGTCTGCTGTTGTTACAATGTTGACAAAGCTTAGTAGGTATAAACCCTCAATCAACTAGCTGTTTCAAGTCCATCGGTCACTGTCTGGACATTTAGTAGTATCCTTTATAGTAGAAGGAAGGGCTTTATATTCTGGGATTCAGCAGACCCTCAGTTACACGAAGGATGTATTAAAACACATTTTGTCTGACTCTTACATCCGTAATAAGGTGAAATAGTCAGAAAGAAGATCACATGTTTTTATTTTTCACTGAAAAGGAGTAGTGAAATACATAGGTTGTCTGTTTTACATTGCATTTGGATTCCCCCTGGGGTTAAGACAAGCTACAAGTTGTATAGTTTGGAAAATATAAAATAATATTATGAACAGGCACGTTTTTGTTGCTTTAGTCCACATTAGATTTTTTTCTCAACAATTCTGATCATCACTCAAAAAGCCACTATGTGGTCCCTGAATCAAATACATTATACTGTACCACCACTAGATGACAGTCCTCCCTTATTTATTCAACCTTATTTATAGAACTGCATTAAAACTGAGGATTTTTGTTTTATGGGGTGCCTTGAATAGGGGGTGCCTATATTTCCTTTGGAACTCATTACATGACCTATCTGGAAGCAGTGGAGATTGGAACAAGGATGTGTCCAGGCTTCCTCTGGATGGTTACGTCTTCAGGAGACCCCAAAAAGCTCAGCCAAAGCTGCTCCACAAAGACCTTGCGGGTGATGAGGCTGTTGGTTGGTTGTTTTCATTCTTCTGGAGGTCCTTGTACAGTATGTACAGATTTGTAATGACAATCTCTATAGAGTAAGGGAACAGGGTCCTGTGTACATATCCTGGTCCTGTGGTGCACTGTGCTGTATTGGATCAGCTGGTCCCATAGGTTCACACCCCCCATATATTTGTTGAATTCAACAATTCCCAAATCATAACAAAAAACAACCCATGTTTGTGAAGGTTTTCAATTGCTATTTGCTTCATAAAGGGAATAAACAACAAGTTGTAAGATAAACAAAATAGCATATCCATATCTCTACATTTTAAGACGACCATAGGCAGCCAAAAGTGCAATAACAATATGCTACAGTAGCTTCCACTATTGAGTTCAATCTACATAATTTAGAGGAAATAAATGTAAATACCACATAGACTGCTGTAGTTTTTATAAACGTTGCAAAACAAATTACTCTGAAACAAAATAAAATGTACCATCCTCATGTGCTGATTGAAAGAGTGATAGGAAACCGACAATGTGTTTTCTTTCAACTAACGTTCAGCACTACACTTAATTATCTTATAAATCAAATTCTCTTAAATAGCATCGGCACACATTTGACCACTGGCTATAGTACCGTTATAACAAGTTACCATATTAGCCTAGTAATTCCAGTAAAACATTGCAAAATAATAATAAATATTATCATAGATTAGCATTAATGCCACACTTAACCAACTATTCAAAAAGGTTGCTTCCGTCCAGATACGGTCTGAACTGTCAGTGTTGAAAGTTCAGACCCATTTTCACTATCCTCACACTCCATAATCATATCTGCCAATTCTTTAGCCGTAAATACCCGTTTTCTCACGGTCCCGGCCTGCTGGGGCCATTTCGTTAAGCGTTTTCTGTTTGTCGGTGGTTTGTCATACCGTGATACGTTAGGCCATTTCTATTGTCTCAAAACATTTGCTCTCAGCAACTGAAGGTGTCTTCAAAGAAATCTGAGAGCAAAATGGTTATCTTGGGATCCTGACACGCGTCTATTCCACTGGTGCGCTCGCTCGCTCTCTTTTGGGGAGGAAGTTGACTTGGATCAACTTCATTCTGGTTGCTTTACCGCAGTCGGTGGTTTATGATTGCGTCTTCAATGCAATCCCAGTGAAAAATGATGGGGGCACCTCTCTCTCACTCTCTTTTGAGCAAGGGGTTGACACAGATAGATTTCGCACTGGTTTTTGTACCACAGGCGGTGATTGGTTAATGCATCATAGATCCAAATAACCGAATAAGATCATGTGTCATCAGATAGGGTTGCTACATAAATGTGGAAAAACTATAGATTTTGTGATCACGATTGTGGGGCTTCCGGTTCATGGAGGTACACAAACTAGACGTTGATATTTGTGGGAGAATGTCCTCCAAAAAATGAAGAGTCCATCTTCTATGGATACGGAGCAATTAATATGTATTTTTAGCTTATGTTTTTAGCTTGACTCGTCAATAGCGCTCTGTGTGTTAAATCATCCTACGGCTGAATGCTTCCCGAGACACCTTTTCTCCTCACATGTTGTGATAAATTACATACATGGTTTTATCTTGAAGGCAGCACCATGTTACAGCTATCTAACAAATGGCTGCTTAATATTCTAAATAATACCTGTCTGGAAATATGTCCCAGGTAGCAAAATTATTCTGTCCCATAAGTGGGCCACATACTTCTTGTTTTGCGGACCCACTATATGCCCAGGTCCCCGGCCCAACTCTGGTGTTCATACTGCACTGCCATAACAATCAAGGTCCTGGAACAGAACAGGCCTGCATACTGTAAATTAGTTTTTCTAAGAGGTGTGGTCCAAACCTGGGCCATCTAGCCCAATAAGTGCTGGCCCCATTCTGGCTCACATACTGGACCAAGGTATGGCTGAGTTCTATCTATGTCCCTGGTCCAGAGGTGGGCCATATGCAGACTGCCACACCAACCTTATTTGGTTCTAAAATAAACTAGCAAACTAATGAACATACTGATATTACAGCTGTATTAATACACAAGACATGAGCTGTTGTAGATTGTCAATATGGTTTATTACAAAACAGGATCTGACAAATTATAAGACCTTGAACATTTATTTCCAACATCACGTTTGTTTATGTTATTTCAGATATTTTACTGTGATACATTGCTAAACCAAGGTGGAGGTGACACACCTGGGCTTTAAACACAAAAATATGAGAATGCTTACTTGGAAACAGATCAGAAAAATCCCTGCAGGAAACTGCAGTCTGGAAAATAAATCTAATTGTTCAAGTGACTATTGAGAGAGATAATTATAGTTAACAGTGCATATTTCAAATTAAAAGTTCATAAATTATATGATGTTAATAAACTCAATTGCATCATCAATTAAACTTTTATATAACAGCTATAGTTGTGCGCATAAGTTTGCCATACCCTGGCAGGAATTGGAAAATGTGGAAAAAAGTAATTTATTTTAGGATAGTGATCATATGAAGCCACCTATTGTCACTGTTGTTTTGCTCCTCTTTAAATAATAATGATTACAGATATCACCCAAATGGCCATGAGCAAAAGTTTACATACTGTATCTTTGAATGTTCGGCCCTGTTACAGACACACAAGGGTGACACACAGATATGAAAATGTCAATTAAAGTTGAATTTCTTTTTAAATTGCACTTAGTGTTTGTGTTAAAACTATCAATGAGTTTGTTAGCTCTCATTTGAATGCACTGAGCATATGATACTGCCACGGGCACAGGTAAGGATCCAAGCGCAGATTGGGAAAGGAAGGGGGAGTGGCAGGTGGTGTTGCCGGGGACTGGTTGTGAGATGTCTCACAAACCGAAGGCAGCAGTACAGGCATGCGGCAGGCAGAATAGTCGGGGACGGGCGGTTGGTCGGGAATTGAGCTGGCGGCAGTAGTACAGGCAGGGGACAGGCAGAGTAGTCGGGGACAGGCAGATGGTCGGAGATCGAATGGCAAACAAAGGCACAGGCAGGGATCTGGCAGGGTAATCGGGAACAAGCGAGGGGTCGAATAGCGATTAGAGGGTTGGAGAATTGCGAGATAAGGCATGCGAACATAGACCAATAATCCCTCAGGGAAGGAGTGTCAGGGAGGAGTATTTGTATGTGAGTGATGAGGCGAATGAGAACAGGTGTGTGAGTAGTGATTGACGACAGGTGTGTGAGTTGGTGCCCTGAAGCTCAGGAGCGCGGGCGCCTTCTGCTGTGCGCTCGCGGAGGCGACGTGACAGATACTGAGTCAAGGAGAGAAGAAAAGAACTGTCAAATGAAATGCTTAACAAGGTAATGGAACCTTATAAAGATGGAAAAGGATATAAAAAGATATCCAAAGCCTTGCAAATGTCAGTCAGTGCTGTTCAATCACTTATTAAGAAGTGGAATATCTGTGAATCTCTTGACACCATGCGAAGATCAGGTAGACCAAGAAAGATTTCAACCAAATCTGCGAGAGGAATTGTTCGGAATACAAAGATAAACCCACAGGTAACATCGGGAGAAATACAGGCTTCTCTGGAAAAAGAGGGTGGGGTTGTTTCAAGGAGTACAATACTATGATACTTGAACAAACATGTAGCTGGTCTCGTCACCAGCTCACTACAAATGCTGGTGATAAAGATGCTGAATTGAGTTTGGGTAAATAATATAGATGCTCTCTTATTTGTATTTACTGACGATAACTGGGATAATACGTTTTAATAGCGTTTAAATTCTAGGATGATAAATTGACTAATGAACAAGTAGAGGATTGATGTAAGTGTTAAAGGCCTACATTGAGTGTCCTTTGGATTATTTATTGCACCTTGATTTGGGTTTTCTGTCTACATTGCCATTAATACGTTTTCTTAATTTCCACCCTAATGTTGAGTTGCTGTGTAGATCATGATCAGCACATTTGTACAAAAAGCAAAAAGATTACATAAGTGGACATTAAATCTAAATCCTCAGTTAACAAACGATGTCGGCTAAATTGTAAGGATAGTCTGAGGACCATGTCAGATTTTTTATGTGTGAATTTAATATTCATATACTTTAAACAAAACATTTGGCCTTTTTAATGGCTCACCATATGTGGGTGAAGATTAGTGCTTCAGGAAGGGGGGCAGAACCCCTGGGATGGCCCTCTATCTGTTTCCCATTAAGCTAAGCCTATTACTAAGGGTTAAATTCAAGTGTTCAGACTGGTCTTAACTGTGGTAATTTCACCAACACAAGTATATTCATTTTTGGGATAATCAAACATTAAGTGAAAGCTGAATAGACAGTGCCTTGCGAAAGTATTCGGCCCCCTTGAACTGTTCGACCTTTTGCCACATTTCAGGCTTCAAACCTAAAGATATAAAACTGTATTTTTTTGTAAAGAATCAACAACAGGTGGGAGACAATCATGAATTGAAACGAAATTTATTGGATATTTCAAACTTTTTCAACAAATAAATAACTGAAAAATTGGGCGAGCAAAAGTATTCAGCCCCCTTAAATTAATACTTTGTATCGCCACTTTTTGCTGCGATTACAGCCTTTAGTCGCTTGGGGTATGTCTCTATCAGCTTTGCACATCGAGAGACTGAAATGCAAAACAGCTCAAGCTCAGTGAGGTTGGATGGAGAGCGTTTGTGAACACCAGTTTTCAGTTCTTTCCACAGATTCTCGATTGGATTCAGGTCTGGACTTTGACTTGGCCATTCCAACACCTGGATATGTTTATTTGTGAACCATACCATTGTAGATTTTGCTTTATGTTTTGGATCATTGTCTTGACAAATCTCCGTCCCAGTCTCAGGTTTTTTGCAGACTCCATCAGGTTTTCTTCCAGAATGGTCCTGTATTTGGCTCCATCCATCTTCCCATCAATTTTAACCATCTTCCCTGTCCCTGCTGAAGAAAAGCAGGCCCAAACCATGATGCTGCCCCCACCATGTTTGACAGTGTGGATGGTGTGTTCTGGGTGATGAGATGTGTTGCTTTTACGACAAACATAAGGTTGTTGCCAAAAAGCTCGATTTTGGTTTCATCTGACCAGAGCACCTTCTTCCACATGTTTGGTGTGTCTCCCTGGTGCCTTGTGGCAAACTTTAAACAACACTTTTTATGGATATCTTTCAGAAATGGCTTTCTTCTTGCCACTCTTCCATAAAGGCCAGATTTGTGTAGTATACAACTGATTGTTGTCCTATGGACAGAGTCTCCCAACTCAGCTGTAGATCTCTGCAGTTCATCCAGATTGATCATGGGCTTCTTGGCTGCATCTCTGATCAGTCTTCTCCTTATATGAGCTGAAAGTTTAGAGGGACGGCCGGGTCTTGGTAGATTTGCAGTGGTCTGATACTCCTTCCATTTCAATATTATCGCTTGCTAAGTGCTCCTTGGGATGTTTAAAGCTTGGGAAATCTTTCTGTATCCAAATCCGGCTTTGAACTTCTCCAGAACAGTATCTCGGACCTGCCTGGTGTGTTCCTTGTTCTTCATGATGCTCTCTGTGCTTTAAACGGACCTCTGAGGCTATCACAGAGCAGGTGCATTCATACGGAGACTTGATTACACACAGGTGGATTCTATTTATCATCATTAGTCATTTAGGTCAACATTGGATCATTCAGAGATCCTCACTGAACTTCCGGAGAAAGTTTGCTGCACTGAAAGTAAAGGGGCTGAATAATTTTGCTCGCCCAATTTTTCAGTTTTTTATTTGTTAAGAAAGTTTGAAATATCCTATAAATTTCGTTCCACTTCATGATCGTGTCCCAGTTGTTGTACCTGTTGTTGATTCTTCACAAAAATTTGAAGCCTGAAATGTGGCATAAGGTCGAACAGTTCAGCGGGGCCGAATACTTTCGCAAGCCACTGTATTTTCCTCTCAATAGCTTTAATGTTGAAATGTATGGTTTTGAAACCAACTGACAATCAATTGTCACGGGCACAGGTGAGGATCCAAGCACGGCCTGGGGAGGAGTGGCGAAGGCACAGATGAGCAGCAGGCAGAGTAGTCGGGGACGGGCAGGTGGTCGGGAAACGAGCGGGCGGCAGAAGTACAGTCAGGGACAGGCGAGAGGTCAGAATTCTGGCGGCAAACAAACGTACAGGTAGGGCTCAGGCAGAATAGTGGGGAACGGGCGATCGGTAGAAACATGGGAAGGCAGGACGAGAGACTGGAGAATGCAAGATGTTGCATGTAAATATGAACCATTGATTTGGCAGGGAAGAAGTGGCAGGGAAGAGTACATATAGGGCGTGGTGATGGGGAGACTTGGAACCGGTGTGTGAGTGGAGATTGAAAAGAGGTGTGAGAACAGGTGCGCGCTGGGATGTCATGAGGAGGCAGAGATGTGACATGAATTGAGAGAAGAGACCTAAAGTCGTCCCCAATTTTTCTGATAGAACAATCCACAGAACCACAGATGTGGTTCCTGAACATCATGGCAAGATACACCTTGTTTATTGATAATATTTTTTTAATATTCACTCTGGTGCGTTCTGAGTAAAGAGGGAGAGGGAGAGAGGACATGAGAATGCTGACAGGGCAGGGAGAGCAGGTGACATGGAGGAGAGCGAGAAAGGAGTAAATATTGATGACTCATCTGATATCGCTGTGATGGTGTTTATGTACAACATAATTAATGTTGGTACAACTGTGGTTGGGCATAGGCACAGGTGCTGCTGAGGTTAAGTTTAGGCACAGGTGTCTCTTAGGTTAGGTTTAGGTCAACGGGTTGGGGGGGCAGGGGGATATTCTGTTCTTGTACTGGGTTAACCAACTAACTAGTCAGTTGCAATGATGGTCCCGGAGCAACATAAATTATTGTATTTTAGGAAAAACATCAACATTGCGCTGTCAGATTGGATATGGATGTTGAAGATTCCTTTTTGGGGGGACCCATAGAACCCCTGGCAGATTTTGTTTCCCCCAATTGACTCCATGGCTACAGCCATGGTTCATCCTATGAAATACTTGCCTTCATCATCCAAAACATACAGAACATACGATAAAAGAAATAACCAACTAGAAAGGCAAATAGATTTCTGCATTCATTTTAATGGGGAATTATCCAGGAATGTCCTGCTTTGTTGTAACTTGTGTTTCTAAAGGCAGCATGAATCACCATATGGATTCTAACATGTTTGAGTAAAACACAATGAAGGACAATGGAAAATACAACCTAAGAAAGGAATCCTGTGTGTCTATCTGTCAATCTGCCTGTTTGTCTGTTTCCTGATGTATTCCAACACCTTTGTACCCAGTCAGACCCACAACATCATAACACAGACCTATAATGAGAGAAATCCTAACTCTACTAGTTCCATAAATCAACACATCTCATTCTCTCATCCCAACACAAAACAAAAATATGATAAGTATTTCTGATATTAGCGCTTTATTTTGTTCCATTTGTTGAAATGTTCACTAGTAGTTATAATAAGTACCTTTAAGTTGTTGATACTGTGTCATCATTAATGATTAACTATTTTATAGTGGGCTTCAACAGGCATTGTTCTGTGCAGTGGTCAAACTGTTATCTTTATACTCTTCTATGATTTTATGGCATTAGACTTTAACCAGATATTATTGCATATACCAGCTGTATAATAATACAGGACAATCATCATCACAAGATTTCCTTCTCAGCACAAAGAATCTCCATGACTTAAAAAGTTGATATCAAGCTACAAGGTAAGAATTCTGCCCGGAGTGTGTAACAAAATACATTTTTTGTTTAATGTTTACTGTTTGCTAACAGGATCAGGTCCTGACACATTTAAAATAATTTCGTAGTCATTATATTATTTATTTTAATTGATTGTAGTTTATTGTTCAAACTTTAAAATGTATTAGGAAATGTGTTCTTCACCAGCTTCTGCTTCCTGACTAATTTTGTATGAAATCACTGAAATATCTATGAAAAACATTGAACAAAAGTATGAGTGAAATATTTAAACACAGCAAGACAGTCAGCATATTGCAACAAATATTGGTCTCAAAAAAGTAATTTCTCATCCCTGGACTATACTGCTCCCTAACATTGCCATTTATACATAGAAATGTTTACTCTAAAGCTTTGTTTAATATAGACATTGTGAAAGAGGGGAAATCGTGGAAGTGTGTTTTACTTCCATCCATTCTAGGACATTGCCCAGCGCTTGAGTCTTGTGTCAGCTAGTGTTCCTTGACTTGGTAAAAGCATTTATTATTATACCATTTGGTCATAACTACACTGCTCAAAAAAATTCAGGGCACATTTAAATCAAACATCGGGTCTCAAATAACAAAATATATTTGAGATCAAATTCTTTACTGTACATTGTGTAATGGCATTACGTCTGGCATTACTGTATAAAACTGTATAAAATTGCTGTTCGATTTCAGCAAATGTTTAATGTTGTTGTATGCAGCACTGCACTATGGGTGTTATGCTATAGTCAATGGTCAAGGTTTAGTTCTGGCTGTTCTCAGAATTTTACATCACAAAATTGAAGAATGAAGAGAAGATTTTATTTCCTGTTTACTAATCTCAGTGACGTTCGCACGTTGTCTGTCAGTAATCAGAAGCTAGACTCACAGTGAGGTTCTCACGTTGTGTGTCAGTAATAAGAACTGGATTCACGGCAACATTCACACATTGCTTGTCAGATACAGTTGGAGTTATGGAGATGTAGTTTTCCAGCAATTATTTAACACAACATTCATGCCATCACTACATTACTGTGTGCAATTCATCTTCATATATATGCTGCCTACATGAGATGACCATGACATTTGAACATATTTTCAATTACATTGAGGGACACATTTTGAGCCCACGTTTCTGTATACGTGTGATGGCTGTTTTTTCCTCAGCTCTCCAGCTGTGTAAGCTCTGTGTGATTGGTGTTGTGCATCTTTCACACTGATAGATAATGTGAGCCAGGCTCCCATTCACCGAGCTGCTTATTCTGCTTAATCCAGTACATATTTAAATCCACAAGAAGTGCAAATCACTAGTTGTAGATGATGAGT
>JACXGJ010014684.1:0-14482 GCA_016801105.1 Esox niger
CGGGAGATGTGTAGAGGTGCAGGGGAGATGTAGGGGGAGATGTAGAGGTGCAGGGGAGATGTAGGGGGAGATGTAGAGGTGCAGGGGAGATGTAGGGGGGAGATGTAGAGGTGCAGGGGAGATGTAGGGGGGAGATGTAGAGGTGCAGGGGAGATGTAGGGGGAGAGGTGGAAAGGAAAGGTGGAGGGAAATGTATATGGGAGATATAGAGGGGAACGGTAGAGGGGAAAGGTGTAGGGAAGAGGTGGGACGTTTTTCTCTTGCTCCCCTTCTCTTGTTCTCTTTCTCTCCTCTTTGTCACTCTCTCTTTCTCTCTCTCTCTCTCTCTCTCTTGTTTGTCTAAATAAAACATGAATGGTTAGTCCAGGCGACAGGGTTTGTTTAACTATGTGTGTAAGCAGCAGATTGCAACACTCCCCTCACAACATCCCCAGGACGGCTAACAGCACCACAGATGCTAACACGGTCTTCTGTACTCTCCTCCACTTATCAGGTCACAGCCAGGGGCTTCTCTCCACTGCTTCAGTTTGCCTACACAGCCAAGCTGGTTCTGAGCAGAGAGAACATCCATGAAGTGATCCGCTGTGCTGACTTCCTAGGGGTTCACAACCTGGAGGACTCGTGTTTCCGCTTCCTGCAGGCCCAGCTACACAGTGACCCCGCTGATCACAACAACGGATTTCTCTGCCACAAGGAGCAGCCACTGTCGTCATACACCGATGACCTCATTACGGCGGAGGTTGGAGGCGGAGGCTCAGTGTCCTCGGAGACGCCCAAAGTGACATCATCCTCTGCGACAAGGCGGCGACCCAATCACTCAACCCTCACGCCCCTCACAAGCAGCCTGACCTCTGACATCCCACGATGCCCCAAATACAGGAAGTACCAGAGGGCGTGCGCAAAGCACAACGGAGAAAGCGATGACGGCGACTCGTCGCGCTGCCATTCCTCAGCTTCTCCGGAAACCTTAGAGACCGGCGGTGGCCGCCAAGCGGGACACGCCCACCCCCTCTCCCCCTCCAGAATCAAAGAGGAGCCCTGCTCAGGGGGAGAGGAAAGCCCCCCGGGGCTGTCAGAGGACAGCCAGGATGTCCTGGAGATGGAGCTGGAGCCTTCAGAGCATCCCACTAGGAGAAGCTCTCCCTCCTGCCTGCGCTCCTACCTCCAGCGGGGCATCATGGACTTCAGCAACTCAGCCAGCACTCTGCCCACCAGTCCTCTCAACCAGCCGCTACAGACCAACAGACTCTCACTGGTCCACCACAGAGACACGGAACGGGACAGGGAGTCATCTCAGGGGGGCGGGGTTAGGGACTTCAGGACAGTGTTGCCAGCGGCAGTGGGTTCATCTGTCATGGATATGGAGGGTCTGGCGGGGGGGTTGACCATGAACCCCCTCCCATCAGATGGAGTCAGCAGACAGGAAGCAGAGTTGGATCGCCGTAGCAGTGTCATCTTCTCCCCAGGGGCCTGCGACCGCCTGGGAACGCCATCTCATTCCTATTCCGACCAGAAGTCCCTGGAAAAAGATATGTTGGAGATTACCTCGAAATCCTTGTGGACGGGTGTTAGTCAGTCTCCCTTTCACCAGACGTACTCTCCCCTGCCCTCCTCTGCCTCCTCTGTCACCCCCAGCGTGGCCCTCCAGGACCTCCTGCCGACCATGGTCTGTCGACCAAGGCCCACAACCAGTTGCCCTCTGGCCATAAAGATCTCCCCCCGCTCGCCTCCCTGTGAGCCACGTACACGCACCTCCAGCTCCTGCTCCTCGTTTTCCTACCTGGAGGACGGGGGCAGCGGGGGCTCGCCCTCCAGCCTACCCCAGTTTGAGTTCTCCTCTTCCCCGTGCTCTGGGTCCGGTCTGGCCCGCTGCCTGGTGGGGGAGCAGAGGGAGCATGCTGGGATGGTGGTGGGCCGCACCAAGATCAAGTGTGAACGTGTCTCGTACGGGGCCAACTCCAGTGATGAATCCGGGTCCTTCTCTGAGGGGGACAGTGAATCCGGCGCGGCCAGAGAACCAGGCCCAGAGGTCAGTATACTCTGGCAATGCTCCATGCTACATGTGCTCCACGAATTCTTTTCAAATACTTTTTTAGTTTAGGCAAGTAGTGGCCATTTGTGAGATATCAATTTGTGTCACGGGTACTATTCCTCTCTTAAGCTATAAAGCCACGGGAGTGCTTTTATAAACTTTCACACTTGTGACTTCCTGGTTGAAAGGCAGGTGTGCTAAAATGAAGCAGAAAGTCCTGGCGCAGATGGCTAGGAGGGAGGCTTTACATCTTCAGTTCTCCCAAATCTGCCGGATGGGGTTTCGATGAGGCCGTAGAAGTGACTGTATATGAATAAATCATTAAGCTTTCGATTTTTTCTAAGCTCTGACCATTTTCCTCACTGAAATCTGAAAATGGTGTGTGTGTGTGTTTGTGTGTGAGATTGTGTGTGTTTGCGTGTGTGTCGGTATGCTCATACAAGTTCTCATCGCTGACACACTTGGCTCTGACAGAACGGACACACACCCCAGGATGATCGGTGGCCGGGTGGAAGGTGTTGTGTCCTGTACCCTGCCATCTGGCTCACTCCCCTAGTTTAGAGCCTCCTAACTGGGACAGTCCACTATGCAAGCCCCCTGCTGGGAGACAGAGCACCAGGGCCACAACTTGGCCCATATAATACTGGCATACATGTACGCACGCAGGCACACACACACACACACACACACACATACAGACATGCACACAAACGCACACACCAGTTGACACAGATAAGGCCGACTTTTCAGCGCTGGCCCAGTCAGAGTAGGGCTTAATGAAGTGAATGGGAAAGGCAGTGTTATAAAGGGAAACCAGAACAGCAGAGGGAGAGATAGACAGGATTTATGACTGTGTCTGAAGCTCACTCTGTCTTCCCAACCTTATTGTGGAACTGGTTTGAGTCAAGGCTATATATAGATGTCTATCCAGTCTATATGAGGGGAGGGGGGCGAGATTGAGAGTGAGAGAGAAGCCCCCCTCCCCATTCCCTCAAGGTCACATCTGAAAGAGAGCGAGCTCCCTCAGTCCTCCGCCTCTCCCCAGCTCTTCAACTGAGACCCATGTGAGCGCGTCGCCCGGTATATACCATCCCATTAAGCACTGAGTGGTAGCACTCTCCATTGAGAACATCACAGGAGACAACTGTTGATTGTAGTGGGAGTTCCGTGTTGAGAGAGGTTCCCCAGACGTCAGTTTCAGAACGTCAGTCCGTTGGCATGTTTCAGCGTACTTTCCATCGGTTCTACGTACATGCATTTTCTCCCTCCCACTGTTGTTGCCTACAACAAGGGACTGATTTATAACCGCGTTTTGAGTATGTGGTGGTGTGACTTGAACAGGCGACAACCGGCTGTAATTGGTAGGAAAACAGTGTCACCTAGTGGGCTGGGTGGGTAAGAAACGTGTTCCTTTCAAATGTGTTTGTCGGTGTGTGTCTTTGTGCGCGTGTGTACAGGGGTGTATTATTAGGCGGGGGCGGGGGGAACATTACTCCCCCCGAATATACAATGCGATCCCGCTCCATTGCCTGTCTATGTGACACGGTTTCTGTCTGGGAGAGTTGCACAAAATGAGCATGTATAGTTCCTTTCTGCAACATGAATAATAACGCTACTTTACATCGTGTTGCAATATAAAATTTGGACACCTATTACTGAAAATACTGTGCAGCTTATTTCCCATTCATCTGTGTATTTCCTTATACGTCTGGCAGGTCAAGCTTCCCTTCCCGGTGGACCAGATCACCAATCTTCCACGCAATGACTTCCAGATTATGATAAAGATGCACAAACTGACCTCGGAGCAGCTGGAGTTCATCCACGACATCAGGCGGCGCAGTAAAAACCGCATCGCCGCCCAGCGCTGCCGTAAGAGGAAACTGGACTGCATCCAGAACCTGGAGGTGGAGATACGCAAACTGGTGAGCGTCCCGATTCAACGTTGTCGCTGAGCTATTACGCCGTGAAACGAGCGACTCTTCACCTTTTGCATTTCTAGGACTGTCTTCTGTTGGTTCTTGTAAATAGCCAGTGGAGGTGCGCTGGCGTTCGTGTTTGTTGACGTGTTTGGGCTCATGTACTTTGTCAGTATGCATTTTATACATGTTTGTGTTCTAACGGCGTGAGGTGTTTGCATTCTCATGGCACACACAACATTCATGTACTGTTTTGCGTGTGTGTGTGTGTGTGCGTGTGCGTGCGTGTGTGCTTGCGTGTGTGTGCGTGTGTGCCTTTGCAGGTGCATGAGAAGGAGAAGTTGCTGAGTGAAAGGAACCAGCTGAAGGTGTGTATGGGCGAGCTTTGGCAGAACCTCTCCTACCTCTCCCAGGCCGTGTCGCAGGGGGTGTGCCGGGAGGTGCAGGCGAACCCTGGGAAGACCCACTCCCTGCCTCCTGCGCACACACCCACTGATCCCACCTCTGCCGCCGACGGAATCTCCGTCACGGCCAGCATCGACCTCACCTCCAGCCCCGGTTCCCCCGCCTCGGGGGGCAACCTGTCCAAGTCCCACTGCGCCTCCGAAAGCCCGGTGGACAGGGGCGCTGGGAGGCGGAACGGCGGGGAGACGGAGGCGCTCGCCGTGGGGCAGGAGGACCCAGAGTCGACCCTGGAGCCTGGAGCCTCTCCAGTCGTGTGTAGCCCCACTGTTTCGGTGGACTTCTGTCAGGAAATGACTGAGAAATGCACAACAGAAGAACAGCCAGTACAGAGCTGTACCTAGCTAGCGATGACCCAACAGCTAGCGACTGTTTGTCTTTTATTGCTATTATAACACACATCTCTACCTTGGCGTATAAAGTTGAAAGAACATTTGTTATCTGTGTTTTTGAAAGGACGGCACTACAGTGTCTTATCAGCAATACTGTTCAACAGGTCTGTGGACTGATCAGTCTCCTCATGGCAAAGCACTGGCAGCTTCCCCTCTCACTCTCTCCCTCTCTCATTATATGTCTCTATCTGTTTATGCCCCACTCCACCCACTCTCTCTCTCTCTCTCCCACCATCCCTCTCTCTAGTGGGAGGTTAAACTCAGGAATTCCTCTGAATGTTTAATAATGTCTCTGTAAAAAGTTATTTCGTTACAAATTTTGCATCTGAAGGGTTCTCCTGTACAGCTGAGAGTTGAATGAACTAGCTCGCATATGCAAAGTTTCCTTCATAGATGGTTGATTGTGTGCATTCCTCTTTTGCATTTGACACACAATACTATCCGTGGTGAAAGATAGAAAGAATGAAAGAAAAAAAGTAATGCAAGATTCAACATTATGTTAGCTAAAGAGGTATTTGGGAATAAAACGGCACCAATCAGCACCTCCTAGAGGTACAGTAACATTGTGATTGACATTGGCACTTCAAGAAAAGTACCTCCAAGAAAAGTACTTATATTCAACCAGTATGTCAAAGACTATCATACTTATCTGAACCGTATAGCTCTTTTAGGGGTAGAAATGTCCCACGTTTAGTGATAATGTAGTATTGAGCTCCGAGGTGTTATCCTTTACATTCTGATAATGTAGTATTGAGCTCCGAGGTGTTATCCTTTACATTCTGCGTAAATGACATGTGATAAAGTATTGGGACGTTGATGAACATATTCCTTGCTTGATAATTCATGTAGATTCTAAAACGCAGGAATGCAATTTATCCTCGGAACTTGGAACTTGTCCAGTACACCAACTGGTGTATAATCAAGTGAATTGTTGAAAACCAATTCGAAGATATACTTAAGTAGTTGTTGGTCCATGGTAATGCCAAAATCAGTTCAGTTGTGAAAGGTAGTTCTGTAGCATGTATCAGGCTTAGCTCAGTGGTTTCTTTGTTTTATCTAGGGATGTTCAAATTTCATTTTCTGTGATTTCTTTTCCAATTGACATCCTTTCGTTTTCCTCGTAGTATAAAGTACCAACGACAGAACTCCACAGAATGCACTGTTACTCTGAGTACACTGAATATACTGATCGTCCCACTTGGTTATTTTTTATTTGAGAAGTAAATATGAACATGTTACCTTATTTATTTTGACCATGGTTCTAAGCGAGGATGTGTTGGCACAAAATGAAGGCCTGGAAACTTCCAGAGTCCTAACATTGATTATCTTGATTTTTAATAGTTGTTGTTTTTATTGACAGTTTGGATGAAAGACAAGTATTTGTGTGTTACATGATTCACAATGTCCTTATTTAGTATAAATTAAGCTGATGTTTCAAAAGAGGTGAGAGTGTTTACAAATGTCTGTGTTACCTGTTTGTGTTTTTTAAAGACTTTTCCATGACAAGAGACTTTGCGTAATCGGACTGATACGTTTTTAACCGTTTTGCAAACTGAACATGTATACAATTGCAAGTAAGTGATATGTTCACACAAGATTTTAACATTTGACAAGTGCAGCTCCAAGTTTTGCCTTAGAGGTTTCAGAGGCCAAACACAAGTGAAAGGGAATGGAAGGTGTCAATTAAAAACCATCCTGTGGGAAAATAACATTCTGTCTAAACCATGAAATTAGGTTGATTTGAGTACAAACACATTGTTTTTACTTTTTGAAGAAAATCACATTGCATTATTTCTTAATGTGCATTGACCGTGTTATTTTACCACAGTGCAGGTTTGAGTGAATCCCAGCTTAAGTGTATGCAGAGGTAATGCCTCGTCTGAACATGATGGACTTTTACACCTATCTACCTGTAAAATTCTGCATACCTCTCATTTTTGGGTCGAGGACTGTGTTGTACTGTAGGATAAAGTTGTATTTGGTGTTTCTATTTTTACATAGTGGTCATTATTATTGTAATAGTAAACTTTTGGTGGGACATTTTTTATGTGTCATTTAAGGAAACTGCAAGACGACTGTTATTTGCAGATTCAATTTTGCTTCTCCCTTTTTATCTTTGAATGTTCAAATTGCCTGAGTTTGTAATACTGTAAATATTGTGTAACTGTTGTTTTTGTTTATTTGATATGCAAATGTTTTGAAGGAAAAAAAACTTTTTGTCATGACAACATTTCTGTTTATGGATTAAAACAAATAGCATGTGCCAATTCTCTGTGTTTTTTATTTCATTTTTATCGTAGATATCTAGAATAATAATGTAATCCAATCAAAGACAATGACACAAAGTGATTTTCGGTTTTAGTACATAAGCATTTAATGTCAAGATAAGACTGTATATCAAACAGCTACAGACACACAGGTCCAACAGCAACACTGTTCCTTTTGAATTTCTGACATAAAAAAAAGTTTTGCTAAATATTACATTTATAAAAGTGAATGCTAAGCATGTACACATTTCTCCACGGACGTCATTCCACTCCCCATGATTTCGCAGCTCTCACAAACATTCATTTATCCCAATAGCTGTACCTTTTCACATTTCAGGCATTACGCTTGATGTGCACAATCCCATCCCCTCTCTGCCACAATCCGCCACATAAAAAGTCAGTTGTTTTGGAGATTGTGGCCATTTTAAGGTGCTTTGAATTGGAAATAGAATGGGGAAACAGCACTCCGACACTCTGCCCACCCGTGGCTCTGCCTGGGCTGAAGGCTCTTTCTGTCCCAATCGATGATGGGCCCATGTGTTATTGATATCTCCTGTGTGTGGTTCCACTTGGAGGCAACTCCCGGGTCCTGTTTTTGTTCTGGTCCCCCTTCACTTTTTCATGATAGACGAGATGTCCAAGAAAACACTCTGAAAGAGAGAGACAACAGTTATCTTTACTTTCTTATTGTAAGGTTTTATAAAACACATACGGCATACATACAGCTCTGGAAAAAATGAAGAGACCACTGCACTTTTTTCTTTCCTTTCCAAAAGAGTCGTAAAGGAAGGTTTAGAGTGAGGAACAGAAGGTTAAAATTAAGAGACCACTGCAAATTGAACACTTCTGTTCGTCACTCAAAACCTTCCTTTTCAACTTTTTTGGAAAGGAAAGTAAAAGGTGTCGTGGTCTCATTGTTTCCAGAGCTGTACACTTATATGTGTCTGTATGCATGTATATGATTTATTTTTATTTTTGGCAGTCTGTTACATCCACTGGTGAAATAGACTTTCTTTCCTTCCCTCTCTCATTCAATACCTCCTGCTCTCTCCCCATCCCTCTCTATCTCTCGATCCCTTCACATTACCGTATCAAGTCTGATGTCATGCTCATGTGTGGCTGTAACCATGATAGGCTGCTAAAACCACACATTACAGGGAGACGATGGCTCTCTAAACTAGCTCGGTCAGGGGTGACCTGTCCGTTGCCTCTACTTGCCATTGACATTCTCCTTCCGGGGGGTGGCATCACGGGCATGTCCCCCATTTCGCCCAGCTCGGACTCGGAGCTCCGTGCAGAGTTGCTGCTGCAGTCACTGATGGTGGACATGCTCTCGGAGGGCATGCGAGACATGAAGCTCTGCTTCCTCCCTGGGTTGGGAAAGGGGAAGTCACTTCCCATTGAGTCCCTCCTCTCCTCTGGGTCCACGTCCCTCAGGGCCAAGCTGGGCCTGTGTGACGCCATGACGCTTGGTTTGTGCATTGCCATAGGCACAGGTACTTCCATGTGGCCAGGCTGGTGGTGGTCTTGAGGCTGCAAGTGGTGGGCCAGCTGGGCCTTCACGTTCCCATGGTCCCCGTCCCTATTTATGTCAGTCCCCCCGTAGGCCGGAGGCGGCTGGTCCTCCCGGGCTCCCTGGATGTGCCTGCTGGGGGACATCCCATGGCTGGGCTGACATTGCTGGACCTGCTGATGGGGCTGGAAGCCGGTGCAGTTGGCCAGGTACTGGCCTGGAGCCACGCTGTTGTGCCTGGACGCGTTGTGATTGGGGATGTAGTTGGGGGGTGGGTCCACAGGGTCCGGCTCAGGAGTCCCTTTGAAGGCGTTCTGAGTCAGGGGCCCGTTGTGGGTGGACAGGTTCCTCATCACGCACAAGTGCTGTATCGTCGACTTCCTCTTCGGCCTGTAAACCAGGCTGTCATCGTCTGCTTTGCTCTGGTCTCCCCTCAAAGTCTGTTTGATTTTCCTGAAGCCCAGGTGGGATATCTCCATGACGTTCAGGAAGAGGGACACCCCAGCGATGACAATCATAAACACCATGAACACGGTCTTCTCTGTGGGCCTGGAGACGTAACAGTCCACGCTGTTGGGGCAGGGCATCCTCTCGCACTTATACAGCGGGTCCAGTCCGATGCCGTACAGGATATACTGGCCCATAATGAAGCCCACCTCCACCACAGAGCGTGTTAGGATATGGATGACGTACGTCCGCAGCAGGGACCCTCTCAGCGGAGCCTTCTTCACCTTCCTCTGCTCCTCTAGCTTCTTAAGCTCCTTCTCGATGCGCTTGTGCTCCTCCAACGGCGCCTCCGTCTCCCCCAGCTCCGCCTTCAGCTGGATCCTCCGCTGGTGCCTCTCCTTCTCCAGGGCGCGCAGGCGGTAGAGCGCGTGGCCCATGTAGACCAGCGAGGGCGAGGACACGAAGATGACCTGCAGGACCCAGAAGCGGATGAGGGAGATGGGGAAGGCCTGGTCGTAGCAGACGGTCTTGCAGCCCGGCTGGTCCGTGTTGCAGATGAACTCGGCCTGCTCGTCGTCCCACACGTCCTCCGCCGCCACGCCGAGCACCAGCATGCGGAAGATGAAGAGGATGGTGAGCCAGATCTTGCCCACGATGGTGGAGTGAATATGGACCTCCTCTAGGATGCTACCCAGCAGGTTCCAGTCCCCCATTGTTTCTGCTGGAGGCTCACTGGACTCTACTGATACATGTCCACACTCTGCGGAAAGGGAGAGATTTAATAAATCATATATTCCCGTTTGACAGGGTTGAAAACGCGCAATATATCTCCAGTGTGCACTCAACGGATGGACATATTAATGCAGAAATGTTTCAGAATAGGTTTCAGAATCGTATGCGCCACATATTTTTTTCCCTTTACTGGTTATGTAATCAGAATGAATTTCACTGTGGTCAGTCCAGACATTTATTATAGTCCTCTTCTTAAACTGAACTTAGCTAAGACATTATTACTGCTTTACAACTGCTTTACAATTTAACTGCAACATGCAAGTTAAAATATACATATTTTACACACGTCAAAGCATAATTATAAGACTGAAAAAAACACTTACATATCAATGGTATGGGTGCTCTCTTTGCCTCTCAATGCAAAACATGTTTCCCAGTTGCCAAAATCACATGCTTGGTATGGTCACCCCATGGAGAAACCTCAGTCCGTGTCCTTGGCGAAAGCGCATCTCTGCCTGGGTTGGCTGGCCAGTCAGTCAGTCCTCCGCACAGAGTGTGTCCAGCGCTGTTCCCAGGTTCACAGGATGTGCCGATTGATCCGACACCGACGGGAGGGACAATGCCCGATGGCACCCCTTGCCGAACAATTGTTGAGCGCTGCCTGCAACGTCCCTCCCCCCCGACCCCTGGCTTGCTCCCACAGTGCCAAACGAGCCAGTGCCCTCTAACCTCATCAATACCCCACGCTCTGGCAGGAGAGGTTAAATCTGTGCATGCGACGGTCTTTGCTTCCCGAAAGGCCCCCGCATCCCTTTTCGGCCCTTTTGGTGTTACGCTAATCCTAATTAGGAGCTTAAGACACTAACAGTTTTAGGCAAAGTTATGTAATGGCTCCCATGTTTGATAATCTAATGTATAATCTATCAGGCCAGACACAGTGGTTCAATGAGTCATGTCCCATTTCATAGATAGCTGCATGGGGATTTTTTTTTGAGTGGGTGTCCTTCCCCCCCTTGATGGTTTGTCTTTTGAACCAGATCACAACCAGATATACCAAATCAGCTACTGAAAAGTGTTGGAACGACACTGTTACCAAACAAGCGCGCAGGATGTGCCCCATTAATCTAAGCCTCGTTGCAAAATTTGTACGAGACCGGAGCAGGAAATCGGTCAGGCATCTTGTGCCCCAAATGCTGCACACCAGGCCTGGCTGAAGGATTGCGTTTTGTTATTAGTTAGGGATGTTTGTATCACTTAGTTTGGTCTCAATTATATTTCCCCCACCTGATACTCAGCTCTTCTTCCCGAAGTGGAGTTGAGGAACATTTAATAATGAGAACAGGGACTGATGTCACAAAACGTGTTTTTTCTCAAGTCTTATGCCATTTTTCTTCAACCAAAGAAACGCCATAATTCCAAAGATATTTTTTGGCTCCGAATGTCTGCGTTATTTGAGCAGTGTGCGTCCACTGATCGCTCGGCAACTCTGTATAAAGTGGAGTTGAGTATCCCCGGCTAGCCATACCGAAGCTAAGTAATAGAACACAACGCTAGTTGAGTTTCTGCTACGGCGGAGTAGAAAGACCAGCCCGGCCTCGGGGCTTTAATTAGCTTTCCACTGCACACTGACCGAGTCAATGGAGGATTGATTTGATTTTCCCTTGCAGAAGCTTGGACAGCAAATGCCAGATGTCACATCAGGGACGCTGCATTACATAACCGGGTTCATCTAGTGCTTAGCTAGAGGTCCACAGGAGCTGGCTGTTGTGTATCTATGCTGCCGCTACCCAGGCCGGCATCCATACCTTCTGATTTGATTAGCTCTATTTCTGTGATTGCGGGTGAAAACCGACAATGGTTTTCTTTGAGGGAAGCAATATGCATGTAGACATTTGCCCTCATTGCTCCCCCATTGTTGTGGTTATTGAGTCTAACTGAAACGTCGTTATGTATTTTTGTGCTGGTCGTATAATAAGTGTTGTGAAATATGAATTAAACAATAGAGCGGTGCCCTTGATTTGACTGTTTCCGTTCACAGGCACAGGTTGACAATTCTCAACAACCTTCAACATTTTCATCATAAACTTGCCTACCAGCACGGTGTAGGTTGGAAAAAATACAGACAACGTCCACACATGAACACCTGTTAATGCCACTCAATATATTCACTTAATCACCTCTCAAACCTCTGCCTGGTGCTGTCAGCAAATACCCAACTGGCAGGATGTGGGCTTACCTGAAACCAGAAATATCACTTTCACCTAGGATATCTAAGGGCTATCTCCGGTTTGTCATTGTTCAAGAATTTCACATACGGTTCAGTCAACGTTCTGACGCTGTCGCTGTAACGGCGAGGTCGTGTGAGGATGGTCTGTGTTGTACCGTAGCCGTCTGTCAATACTTTTAGTCCTCGCCACGTAATGCACTGTAGGATCACACAGAGAGTGGTTTATGAAAGGTTAACGATACCCAGGGCTTTGTGGGGGGGGGGGCTCATTAGACCCAGTAATCAACGATGGGATCAATAAAGAACACACACACACACATGCAGGCAGCACTCACAGATAAACATGTACTGTATAGGAACACATCAAGGAGGAGCCACTATCACATGTTAGTCACTAATTAATTACCAGCACAAGATGTAAAAACACACTTTTCAAAGTGATCAGAGGGACTGAGGGAGATAGAGGCATGCGGAGAGAGGAACAGAGAGTGAGAGAGACAGGCAACAGGAAAGAAATTGTGAGTGAGATGCCAAGGAAAGAGACAAATTGTGAGTGAGAGAGACAGACAGGCAGAAAGAGAAATAGGGGGAGTGAGAGAAAGACACACAGGCAGAGAGCGCAAGAGAGGGACACACAGAAAGTGAAACAGGGAGGGGGGACAGAGAGAAATTTAAATACACATCATGGGACAAAACACCAAGAGAAATCACAGGATGGGTAATACCAGCATATGGTGTTTATGGTTTAAAACGGTCTGTTCCTAAAATGGTCTGTTCGTAAAATGATCTGTTCCTAAAATGATCTGTTCCTAAGGGAAACATTTTGGCAGCTGAAATATGGAATTCAGAAGTCGCTGTTACCAGAGTGAGGAAAGACAAGACTTGACCTGTATAAAGAGCCAAAACATTAACAAATACAAAATGTATGTTCATGGACTGGTCATGGTGGAATTGATATTGGACACAATCCAAAACCATGGTTCGCCAGACAAGACAGGTTCTGTAACCACAGTGATCAACATAGACAGAACACTTTCCAATCACCTTTCCCAAATATCTATATTTCATTTTGGTTGTTGTATTAGATTGGAAATGTTGACTATTATATTTCTCTACTGGATATAATTTTATTTGTTTTGTGTGTGTATGTACGATAACTGCAAGTAACTGTGCAAAATATTCCATGCTGTTCAATATGTTTATTTTGTGTTACTGGATTACTATAGATAGCTTTATTTATTATATCTACTATTCTTATTGTGATTTTTATATCAAGTTTTGATGTTGTTGTTTTGGCTGACCACACTGACAAGCCATTCATACCATTAGCAGATATTGACTTTGAATTTGAGAGAGACAGAAAGAGAGAGAGATAATGAAAAATGGAGAGTGAGTGTGAGAAAGAAAAGAGTGAGATGGAGTGTGAAAGTGAGCGGGGGAGGTGCAGTAATTAAATCATTACAGATATGGTGAGTTTATTATAGATCCATAGCTGCAGTACAGTAGGATCTAATTTACTGCTAACTGGCACATATGCCTTGTGCTCTGGCACGAGATAACAGCCTTCAGGCTTCAGTTGTTTGTCCGCTGGATGGCTGGGTGACGGGTTGGTGGGGGCTGTTCCTGTAGTAACAACATAACCACAGTTGGTGTCTACTCTCTGTCCTCCCATTGGCCCTGATAGGTTCCAACTCCTCCTCCTGACTGATTATTGGCTGCCGGAATTCAGCTTTGTCCTGCTGTGCCCTGAGTTCTGCCTGCGCCGCTGGTCCCCCTGGGTTTGTCTACTAGCATGGTGGCTGCCATGATCCCTTACCTAAACTTAACTGTTGTATTTTTGTAGGCAGCAGTGACTTTTCTTTAACTCTTCAATAACTCTAACCTGATCAAATTCAACAAGGAGATTGTGTTGATGCATTATGGACATTGTTTATTTATATTTTTTTGACTGGTTATCTTAGCCTTGTGTTTATAGAGAATAATCAGAAATGGCAAAACTGTAGGTTAAGATGCTGATATCACCCTGACAGATAGTGCTTGACTATCTGGGCCCAATTGAAAATGTATCAGCTTGCTAAAACAGTCTGTGTAAAGTTGTATTATTTCATACTATGGGTTGCTGAAGTGATACCCCTTTTTTATGAAAGCAAACAAAAAAATAAATTGAGATCAAATGTGACAGTTTTCCACAGTGCAGACTGATCCTGGTAATGTTGTGAAGCTTTGAACGCAGGTAGATGCATTCAAAATATATATTTAAAATTCCCGTCATCTACTCTTGTGGTTGTAACAAAGAAAAAAGTGATCTAAAATGGAGCTTGTGCGTAAGCTCTTTCCCTTTGTGACACATGAAAACACTACCAGGCCAGAGGACATAGCTGGTGATGACCCTGATGGGGACGATCCTGGTGGGGATGGTGGGGATGATCCTGGTTAGGATGATCCTGGTTGGGATGGCGGTGATGACCCTGATGGGGATGGTGGTGATGACCCT